>CM056049.1:235019995-235084995 GCA_029574335.1 Rana kukunoris | reverse complement strand
AACACTGACAGGTTATTACTATGAAAAGGTCGGCACTGTAGTAAAAACAATTCTCAGTCAATGTGCTTGCGTTTTATGGGAGTTTTAAAGAGATTAAAACGTCTCTGAAATATATTATGGCAGTATATAAATAAAGAGAATTAAGTCGGTAGGGTAAAAAATGGGTTAAACATTAACATCAAACTATTGTTCTAAGAAAAGCGGATACATAATAACTAGGAAAAGTAAGCACTCTGCAATTTTATAGTTTGTCAAAATGTAGTTCAACATCCCAGACTAATTACCTCTTCATACAAACACTCTCTGAGGCTATTTACACTATTGATTGGCATAGAGTAGATAATGGTTGCCTTCCAGTACATTATAGTCATTTCTATACTACAGGAAACCAATATAGGCTATGGGGAAGAGTGGGAAATGGATGATTCAAAAATAAATGGTACGCACGCCATACGAAGGTCAAAGTCTTTCTTGTAATCCCTTTTCTGCCATAACTCTATTATTTGGAATTTATGGTATGGGTAGAAAGAACACGACTTGAAACTAAAAGGTCTAATCAGAGGGGTATGTAGGCGTTCAGTATTGTCACTTTGACTTTTGTGGGCTTTATGTATAGTAACTGTATTTTTTTTTTTGTTGCTAATAATGGGTTAGAGGCTTATAAAACGGTCTAACTGCAATAATAAGTAAAAGGTGTGATTTAACGAGTTATTATGTACTTAATAAAATGATGGGTGGGTGCTTTACAGAATCCTGCGTTTACCCCATCCAATCACTCAAGGCATGGGCAAATCCTATATAACATTAGTCATCTGTTCAAATCACTGCAGTGTCCAGAGGGTGCATGATCTCAGCTCATACACATACATGTAGATAATACATGTACAAAAAAAATAACACTGCAGGTGAATGTTAGTTCATCAACTTGGCATAAAACTTTTTTTTATGCTTTTCCTGTTCTGTGAAAGATATATTATAGTGTTAAGAGGTATTAATATTGTCTTTTACCGTGTAACCCCCCAACTGAGCATCTTCTGGATATGGAATATAGATTTTTTGCTAACAAAAGAATAAAAAAAGTTGTTTGAAAAAAAAAAAAAGTGTTGGTTTGCTTTATAACACATTTACATTAAACCTAAGAGAATGTTCAAATGTCTAATTTTGATATCAAGAGATAGATAGATAGAGGAACATATTGATATTGAGAGATAGGGAAATAGATAGATAGATAGATAGATAGATAGATAGATAGATAGATAGATAGATAGATAGATAGATAGATAGATAGATAGATAGATAATGAGATAAATAGATACATAAAGAGAGAAAAATGGAGATTATGAGATAGCGATAGATAGATAGATAGATAGATAGATAGATAGATAGATAGATAGATAGATAGATAGATAGATAGATAGATAGATAGAACATTTTAGACAATGAGATATATATATATATAGATAGATAGATAGATAGATAGATAGATAGATAGATAGATAGATAGGGAGATAATGAGATAAATAGATACATAAAGAGAGAAAAATGGAGATTATGAGATAGCGATAGATAGATAGATAGATAGATAGATAGATAGATAGATAGATAGATAGATAGATAGATAGATAGAACATTTTAGACAATGAGATTAGATATATATATATAGATATAGATAGATAGATAGATAGATAGATAGATAGATAGATAGATAGATAGATAGATAGATAGAGAAAAACTGAGATAATGAGATAGAGATAGATACATAAAGAGAGAAAAATTGAGACAATGAGATAGAGATAGATCGATATATAGGTAGATAGATAGATAGATAGATAGATAGATAGATAGATAGATAGATAGATAGATAGATAGATAAAAGGGGAGTTATTGAGCTCGAGATAGATAGATACATAAAGAGAGAAAAATTGAGATTATGAGATAGATATATAGATAGATAGATAGATAGATAGATAGATAGATAGATAGATAGATAGATAGATAAAAACTGAGATAATGAGATAGAGATAGATACATAAAGAGAGATGGAGAAATGGAGACAATGAGATAGAGATAGATCGATATATAGGTAGATAGATAGATAGATAGATAGATAGATAGATAGATAGATAGATAGATAGATAGATAGAGCTCGAGATAGATAGATACATAAAGAGAGATAGATAGATAGATAGATAGATAGATAGATAGATAGATAGATAGATAGATAAAAACTGAGATATATAGGTAGATAGATAGATAGATAGATAGATAGATAGATAGATAGATAGATAGATAGATAGATAGATAGATAGATAGATAAAAGGGGAGTTAATGAGCTCAAGATAGATAGATACATAAAGAGAGAAAAATTGAGATTATGAGATAGATAGATAGATAGGTAGGTAGACAGATAGGTAGGTAGATAGAGATAGATAGATAGATAGATAGATAGATAGATAGATAGATAGATAGATAGATAGATAGATAGATAGATACAGATAAACAGGGAGCATGAGATAAATAGAGAGACTGATTGATTGATAGATAGATAGACATATAAATAATGGCAGAAGGGGGAGTATGTGTAAAGGAGAAATAGATAAGATCGATAGAACGATAGATCGATAGAATGTGTGAAAATAAATCTAAGCTATCTAAAGATCAAAAACAGACTACGTCCAAAATAAACAATATGTACTGTTCCTAATATACAATTCTCAGTTCGCAAATATTTGATGGCTCATATATATACACAAGGCCCATCAGCCTTGTCAAAACATTGAATTGCGCTATATATAATGCAGCCAAATATTTTTTATATTTTTGTAAAAATACACCTACAAGCTATTTGTAAACTTTTATTAATGTATAACTAAAAATATACAAAAAAATAAAAATAAAAGTAGTCAGGAAATAAGAAAAAATACTAGTAATAGAGAGATGTCCAATTTAGTTGTCTCTTTAATTGCGATTAGAGGGCTAATTTAGGAGAGAAGTAATTTTCATTCCAGTCTGTGTTCACTGGAAACATGCAACCAATTTGAGGGAAATTTTCTCCATTAGAAAATCAGCCCCTGCGTATTTATCTGGTTTATTTCTTTAAAAAACTATGACATCACGGCTACATCTTAGGAGGTTAGTGGCTATAAGAAAAAAAAAAAACTGTCATTTAACAGGACATATTTGACTGCTCCCCACCCCTCCTTGACAGCTCATTATACAGCAGGCCTAGGATCGGAATATTGAATTTTGAACCCTGCTTTAAATGACGTATTAGTGGGTGGAGATCTGAAAGAAGGTGAAAACATCAATTCCTATGACTATTAGCTGATCTCCCATCATATATTATGTGCCACGTAGGAACTTTTGACATTTACAAGATCTGTTCTTTGCCAAAATTTAAACATTACTACTGTTCATCTTCAGATGCCTATCAAAGATTAGTGCTAACGAGCATGTTTTCCTACTATAACAACCAAAAAAAAAAAAAACATTCAAAAACCTGCAGTATAATAATCTAAAACGCTATTAATCATTATTGCGACAGCAGTGTTGTTTTAGTTGCAAACATCATAAGTTTGTAGTATGCTGGGACCACCTACAGCAACAATACGCCAAATATTTGAAGTTTTGGCACACTTCACTTAAATCCAATTGGAAAGTGCAGCAAAATATCAAGGCAAAACTGTTTTTTCTTACTCAAGCAGAAAAAAATAACAGATCAAAAGCCATGTCTAAATGATATAATCAAATATATGACAACTTCCCATCCATCTGGTAGGGTACTCTTGAGTCGATGCGTGAAATAATGATTATCGCATAGTCCAGCGGTATTACCAGGCTTAATGTGCAATAACAAATAGTTTAACAAGCTAAACTACAAAATTCCATGCTCACATACGTAGGATGAATTTCCATTCATTGAAAATAAAAAGGTGTATAAAAAAAATAATATGTACCAGAGAGATAGGTAAGAGGGTTGGGAATTTACCGGCTCCACAGCTTTTTGCAGTATAATGACTGCGGGGAGGGGAATCCTACCTATGAATTAACTTTTTAAAGAAATCCTGCATATTGGAATTTTGCTACATAAGCCTATAAATAAAAATCCATAAACATATTACACTATAACCCTTATCATACCTGATTTTTACAACAAATATATTTTTTTTTCATGGCATTACATATATTTTATTTAAAAAAATTGCCTTTTTTTCAGCCTTTTATTTATAAACATTATGAACGTCAAATATTAAAGAGTTACATAATATATATATATATATATATATATATATATATATATATATATATATATATATATATATATATATATATATATATAAATGGAATTATATACAAGATATAGCAGAGGGAAAGGTATTTACTAACATTTATAGGTGATCTTTAAAAGGCACTGCAGTCTTTTTTTTCATCTTTTTTATCTTTTCAAATGAAACAATATGTAAAAATATTCAGCTACTCTAGCCTTGAAAGTCAATAAATAAAAAGCAATTTAAATTACATTTAACAGCATTTTGGCTAATGGCTATAATTTGTCACAGAGTATGCCCTGACACTATTGAAATTTAGACATACTTTAATTGCCCATGGGGTAAGATGGCTAATTACGACAAAAAAGTTTTAGCCTTCACCATACAGTATGACATAAGGATCAGCGCAGGCTCTTTCAAATGTTCACTGGGAAAATTATCTGTGCCTGCTCTTTATCAGTGCAATCAGCTCATCTAAATCATTTATTAAGACATGAAGTCTATTGTATACAAATCCTTCATAGATGACTATTTTACATTTAAAAAGAACTATAGCACCAGCTATTACCTGGCCAATACAAAGAACAATATTCCCTTCCTTTTCATGTATTTACACAGATTATTTTGGAGACATATAAGAAAGTTAATTAATACTTTGGTTTCAAAAACAGCACTTTAAACATATTTTAAGTTTATAATGGGCAAAGCCAAGTCAACTGGAAAGAAATAGTCTTAAAAAAAAAAAAATGTGCAATAATGATCATTATTTAAATGTATCACAGGTTATGGCCAAATAAGTAGTCAATCAAGATGTAAAAAATAAAATTAAAATTAAAGATGTAAAAATAAAGGAAAAAAAAATGTGATAGTACACATCCAGGGCAACTTGTATCCATTTACATCCAGCTCGATTAACACCTGTGTGGTTTTAGGTTACATGTTCCTGCAGAGCAAATGTCAAATGAAGGCATTTGCAGAGACCTTAGGAATTTTAAGGAAAGGAAGAAAAAAAAAAAAAAAAACATAATGGACGTAACCCCTTCATCGCCAAAGCTCATCCTTCCCCGAAAGCTCATCGTTCCCGAACACATATTACCATGTTACTCAGATTCTGAAAAAAATATCGCTATGACGTATAGTTAAACCGACTTTGACTATTATATTAAAACATAAATCAAATAAAAAAAGAGAGAGAATTTTTTTTTCCAGTAGGTAAGATGTTGGCATCACTTGGACACCTTTACAAGCTTTAGTCTAATATAGACTGTTGGATTGCTATCTAAATGCAATTTTAAAATTAATAAAAAAAAATAAAAAATACAAAACATATTGTTTCCCCCCTTCTGTTACCATCTCCTAATTCACTTTTGTTTCAATGGTCTAAATTATTTCCCTTAAATTAAAACGTGTCACTGGAGAGCAAAGGTTATGCAGTGAGGTTAAATGCTTGTGGCCACTTATAATAAACAGAAAATGGCTTTGAGAAAGAACAGGGAGCAATTGTATATTGATTCACTTTACACACTGTATAGGCAAACTAGAAGAAACCGATTGTTGATAAGAAATAAGCAGCCAAAAAAAAAAGGGTCCAATATTAAAGTTGCCTAAATATCCTACAAATAAAACAATAGGTAACTCTGAGGCTGTGTTTACACATGGGGTCAATGGAATATTTATAAACACTTCATTCAGATATGTGTGATATACACATACACAGTTTTATATGTAGTCCGTACACATGCATGAGTACACACAAACACAATAATATATACATAAATGATGAAAACAGTGTGTGTATATGTATGTGTATATATATATAGATATATATATATATATATAATAATATATCTATCTATCTATCTAGATATATCTTACATATAGATATATATATATATATATATATATATATATATACACACACACACATATATAGATCTATATGTAGAATATATATATATATAGATATATCTATATAGAGATATAGATATATCTCTCTCTATATAGATATATATAGATATAGATCTATATAGATATCTCTCTCTCTCTATATATATATATATATATATATATATATATATAGAGAGAGAGAGAGAGAGAGAGAGAGAGATCTATATAGATATAGATCTATATAGATATCTCTCTCTCTCTCTCTCTCTCTATATATATATATATATATATATATATATATATATATATATATATAGAGAGAGAGAGAGAGAGAGAGAGAGAGAGAGAGAGAGAGAGATCTATCTATCCATATAAATGTATATATATATATATATATATATATATATATATATATATATATATATATAAATGTATTTGATTTTTTTGAAAAATAAACATTAAAAGTTGCTTTTCCTAAAGCTAATTTAATTAAACCCATGATAAGTAACTATAATCAGACTATTAGCAAAATAAGCTAATAAATAAAAGACATGGCTGAATTCACTGTTCACGTAAAAAAGTATAAGATAAGTTATGATGTGGGGGAAAAAAAATAAAAAATATATATATATATATATATATATTTTTTTTTTTTCCCATTATTACTTATTTAGGGGGCACCATAGAACACAAATAATCCCATCTCCAATTCAAGAGGAAGGGCCCCAAACACAGAAATTTCTGCTGTGGCTTGAGCATAGCATGGGGAATGCTGATGTGCTCTGGAGTCTGCTGTGCATGCTAAAGATTCATTCCTCAAATAGTGGCCCTCCTGAGCTGAGCATTAAACAGGGACAAAGAGGCAAACAGCGGGGGCTTCTATTCATGCTTCAAAACTCAAAGCTGTAAAGCCAGCCAAAACCATGGCCATTAAATGATGCACGTTTAAACCATCCAAACTCTCTTTTTATTTCTCTTTAACCTATTCCCTAATATCTTAAGTCTTTTGATCCTGCAATGGTCTACTCCAGCAAATGTCAGACTAGAGCACATCAGTATTAAAAAAAAAAAAAACAACAAAAAAAAACCCAGCTATTTAGAAACCAAACTGTGATTCCCATAGTATTACAATATTGAATGGAGTGTTGCCTATTAAAAAATAAGAAAGTGCAAAAGATTGGATTAAATGTGATGCTTTTTTTTTTTTCACCTTGCGCTTGTAAAAGGGGGGGAATCAATCTAAAATGACTAAGCATCAATCCACCCACAACCCTAACCTGCGTCTGAAAATGTGGAGGAATTTAAAATAACAAAAATAAATAAATAAAGCAAAGACAATAAACTGAAGGATTTGTGAAAATAAAGTTATATTAGATTGCATTTCACATTTTCAAAAAAACATACAAAATAGATTCATGCAAGAAATAAATACATTACAGAAAAGTTTTTTTTTTCTTTTGTTGTTGTTTTTTTTTTTAGAAACCTTGAATGATTTTAGAATAACAAAGCTATTCAACATGAATAAAACATCCAATAAAACATCCCATAGAATCCAAATAAGTATGATTGCATGCGTGTATGTGTGTGTACTAATATATAAATCTATAAATATATATATATATATATATATATATATATTATATATATATATATATATATATATATATATATATATATATATATATATATATATATATATATATATATATATATATATATATATATATATATATATAAGTACATATAAATATAAATAGTAAATATAAATATATATATATATTATATTTATATATATATATATATATATATATATATATATATATTATATAAGTACACAAACACACACACACACACAATAAATCTGTACAATTTACAATAGATTATTGCAGAATTAACAGAGAAAAATAAACCACATGGCATCTCAGGTAAATAAACCTAAAACTAAAATCGTGGTCCCATGTACAACCTGAAATATTAAGCATTCTTTATGTGTAAATATACACAGCACAGACGCACAGTATGCTATTACTGTACACTTGTGAAACGTGGTAACCCCTAACGATAATAAGGTAAAGGGTTATATATCTCTTCTAGGGTAAATTGAACAGTAAACATTGATTAGCCTCTGTCCTTGCCCTGCAGGCAGCTCCTATTAATTAACTGATAGCATTTTATCAGGACTATAATGGGAACGAATACTTCCTCTTTTGTATGGGTAAAAATAAACGGATTGTAAATTTGTATGCACACTTTGCAATTGAACGTCCAAGAAGTGATATTTGTAAAATAAAAAAAAATAAAAACGGTTTCTGGGTTTAAAGATCAATTTAAGTATTGCTTAATCAGGCTGCAAAAAAAAAAAAAAATGGTTCCAGCAATGCTTCTTTGTACTGGCTGGCCTTAGCAAATAGAGAATTTATTAAAATGAGCTTTTAGGATATGTGGCTTGATTTTTATTATGCGCTGGTCAAATACTGAAGCTATTCCTTTGATGAGAATCGTTTTTTTTTTTTTTTTTTTAACAGAAAAGGCATTTTTAACAGTTACCATCCCTAAAGGAGGAAACAGAGAATGCACAAAGTGTAGAATTAAATGTATATACCTTCTTTGTTGGTTTGTTGGCTCTTTGATTTTTCCCAAGGTGTGATAGACTTGTCGTCTTCCTCTCCCTCCATCAATGATTTCTCATTAGGCAGGTACCAGGTAGAATTATGCTCTGCCATGAGAGAGTCAAGGTCTATCGTACTCATAGAATTTTTGACATTGTCAGAGCAACAACTGTTCAATTCACTGTCCACATTTTGAGCAGTACAGTCACTTTTTTTATTTTTCATCCCCAAGGGCTGGTCTTCAGAAATGCTGAACTGCTGTCTCTGAAGCTGGATCTGTGCTTGGAGTATCTCTAAAGGGTGAATCTCATCCTGGGTCGATGTGCTAGTAGGAGTGCGGACCTGTTCCATCCCTGGCGTGCCAGGGTGACCAGCCCCAGTACTGCTCAACCCATAACTGTCCGGGAGAGAGGTAGTGTTATTTAGTAAGTTTAGACCCATGGGTTTTTGTCCATTAAGAAGTCCGTGTTCACTCCGCTGAATTTTTGGAGACCCTGTTACCAAAGGACAGTTATTGGGTTTTGATATGTTATTATCTGAACTAGAAGAAACTTCATCTTCATTGCCATAAGTGGTGTTGACATCTTCGGAGAAGTCAACATGAGGTGAGCTACTATCTGATTTAGTCACACTTTGAATTCCACTGTCCAAAGATGACATGAGGTCAGGTTGGTCACTCAGAAGTAGCTCATTACCTTTCCCCCAAGATGGAGAGGTCAGGGGCTTATCATGAGGAGTGCCACCAGGTTCTACTGGATTGGCAGTTTGGCCCTGCTGCCCTGGGCTCACAACTGCGCCCCCACTGTCTGCAGAATACTTATCAAAGTAGTTACCTGGGCTTACATGTCCGCTATCTCTTTTTCTCCGACCCCTCCCTCGTCCACCTCCAGTCACTGGCTTGCCATCATTGCCAGGAGTGACTTCAATGTTGTAGTTTGGGGAAAGACTAGTTTCTCCCTGTGTGGGTTGCGATGTCCCACTCTGCCCTGTAGATTTACTGTTATTAGTTGTAGCACCGGGACCCTGATTGCCTTGAGAAGAGCCCCCAGAGAAATAATCAGAAGTAGAGCTATTCCCACTGTTGCCATTCAGCTCAGTCTCTGTTTGGCTCAATTTTCTCTTTCCCTCTGCTTGGCTTTTTTTATTAAATGTCACATTGAGGTTTGGTGCACCTAAGCTAGCAATCATATTCTGACAAGCCGTAGAAAGGGCAGCTAAGCAACTTTGTCCGAACATGTTTTCCTTTGCATTAGCCTTACTGAATGAACCAAGGGAAAGTGCCCCTAATTTGCTGGCTGTTGAGCGCTGGCTAGCTTGAAAATCAGACTGTGGTGGGTATGAATTTGGGGATGAATTTACACCAGGTTGGTTATGAGGTGTCGTCTGTCTATTTGATCCAACAAATGGGAATCCTGGCTGTTGGCCTATAGCTGGTGCTGCAAAGTCTGGAGCGCCCCTTCTGTCAGCTGGGGTACTGTTCATGCCCACCCCACCTCCAGGTGATTGCATTTGGGAAAGGTTAGCCATGTTGTTTCCATACTGTGAGTGCATACCCGGAGAATGTAAGGCAGGAACATGTCCTTCTCCTGGTAGTCCTAGTGGCTCCTGCATACCCATTCTGTTAACACCTGGCCTAAAAAGCATGTTTGATCCATTTTGCTGTAAATTAATATCATGGGATGTAGGATCTGTAGGGAGATTTGACCCAGCCATTCTCCTTTGCAAAATGTCACCTGGTGGGTGAGGTCCAGGAAACCAAGCATTTTCCTGGCCTACATGTGGATTCTGAGGATCAAAGCTACCAATCCTCCCTCCTTCACGATCAAAGTTAGGCGGCGGAATACTCCCCACTTGACCTCCATGGACAATGCCGCTTTGATTAACATCGCCATGATGGCCCAATTGCTGCAAATTAGCTTGTCTCATTCTTTGCTGTTGGTTTCTGGAAGCCATTTGTTTAATCATCATTGCAGCGTTCTGTCTCTGTTGCAATGACTGGTGATCCGAGCCTGGGTGCTGTAGAGCTGGGCCAGGGGGGAAGCTGTCTGGCACTTGAGGAGGGTATTCCCCTGGGAGGCCAGGGTAGGTGGAAGGAGAAAGGTGACTGTCAATGCCGGCATTGTGAATGCTGTTGTTATTCCAGGCAGCACAGTTCTCAACCCCGTGATTATTTGAAAAGTCAAACCTGGGCCTTTTGGTGACATTCATATATGGGGCATCAAAGTGTTGCAATCTTTGATTTGGAGGTTGCTGCGGAGGTCCCTGCTGCATATTGAACATGGACTCAGAATAGGGATGCATATTTCTATTCTCTAGTCTTTGAATGGGGTACTCAAACTGCGTATGCTGGCTCTGCATTACTGGTCCATTGTCTGGCAAGTTTGGGTTAGAGGTATTGCCCTCAGTTTGCTGCTGCCTGGCAATCGCTGGTGGGCATGAGTTTTGTCTGGCAATCAAACCTGTCTGTTGCTGCTGCTGCTGTTGAAGGAGGGGGTGTCTGGCATTGACTGCAGGCTCCATGCCCACAGGTATTTTACGAGCACCTCCAAACCTTTCAAAGAACACCCCATGCTGCTGCTGCTGCTGCTGTTGCTGCTGTGGGTGAACTTTGGACATGCCCACCATGCCGGGAGGTCTAGGCAAAACAGAAGCACCGGGGAAGGCGCTGTTGGGAACCTGCCGACCAGCGCCGTAATGACCCTCGGACTCGGAAGGAGAAAACACAGGTACCTCAAAGTGTCCGGACGGGCCGTCGCTGGGATAATTGTATTCCAGAGCATCGACGCCTGCTTGGTTGTGGATCCTTCTTTGTTCCAGGTTGTGAGAATCCGAAGAAGTGGACGCAGGAAGCCCATGGAAAGAGGCAGCGCGGTTGGGAGACTGGTCTAGGGGAAGGCAAGGGGCCGGGACGGCGTGGTTGGAGGCGGTGGAGTTGGCGTGCTGGAAATCGGGTAGGTTGCCCGATCTCTGCTGTCCGAAGCCCTCACCCGATTGCTGGCCCTCGGGCATCTGTTCGTAGCCTTCCCCAAAGCCTTGCTGGTTGCCAAGGTTGTTGTTGTAAGCCATGAGACGACCACCATGCAGGCAGGAGGCGGTGGGCTCAGGCCCAGCAAAGTTGGCAGGGAAGTGGGGGTGATGCTGGTGAGGGTTGGGGTGGCTGTGATGATGATGAGGAGGTTGGTTGTTGAAGAAGCCATGGACAGGCTGCATCCCAGCAGGGTGGAGATCCGAGTGTCCCCTGCTATGGTATCCATAAGGTTCTCCTCCGTTAAGGTTGAGGTTGATGCCCAGCATAGCAGGCTCGCCCAGGGCTCCCATGGCAGGATCCACAGCCCCGGACGTGCCCCCAGGGTGGAAGGCAGCGCTCTTGAAGTGGGCGCTCATAGCGAAGTTCCTCTCTCCTTGGCCGGCGGCGGAGCTGCTGCTGGTGCTGCTGCTTCTGCTATTGATCTGCGGCTCAAACTGCTCCAGCCCGAACATCATTCCCGGGGGGGAAGCATGCAGCGATCGGGGACACGGGGGAGCTCACATGGTGCGCTGGGGGCACCGGCCGGGGAGGAGGAAGAGGAGGAGGAGGAGGATGGGGATGGGGGCGATCAGCGCTCCTCCTGGATGTCCGGAGCGGGCTCAGTGACAAGTCTCATGGTAGAAGAAGAAGGCTGGCTGTGCCGATGTGTGACTGTGTGTCTCCTCTCCCCTCCGAACAGCGAGCAACAAGTTTAGCATTTCAGCAATCCATTCCGAGCCACTAGCGGCCAGCCAATGTCAGCGCGGAGGGGGCGGGGCCTGCGCTTAAGGTGGTCCTGCTCTATTACAACACCGAGCACGCCGGGCTGCTGCCATCCTAGACCAGACACTGCCAGCCGCTGACTTCTCAGCTCCTACCTGGGCACGGCCAGCACCAGCGGTATCCTTTTGTCTGCCAGGAATGGGCGGGGGGGGAAGGGGGTCTCCTTAATGCACTGCCTGGAGTTGGTGATCTCCAGTGTTGTCAGCTGTGTCCCCCAATATTTACTACAATCACCGGGTCCGGAGATCACCCCAATATTCACACCCTGGAGATCACCACCGATATTCACCCCAATCACCCTGGAGATCACCCCCAATATCCACACCCTGCCGATTACCCCCAAAATTCATCCCAATCACCCTAGAGATCACCCCCAATATTCACCCCAGAGATCACCCTTAATATTCACACCCTGGAGATCACCCCCAATATTCACCTCAATCACCCCCCAATATTCACACCCTGGAGATTACCCCCAATATTCACACCCACGGAGATCACCCTCGATAGTCACACCCTGGCGATCACCCCCAATATTCACCACAATCACCCCAATATTCACACCCTGGCAATTACCCCCAATATTCACCACAATCACCCTGGAGATCACCCCAATATTCACACCCTGGAGATTACCCCCAATATTCACACCCTGGAGATCACCCCCAATATTCACCCCGGAGATCACCCCCAATATTCACACCCTGGAGATCACCACCTATATTCACCCCAATCACCCTGGAGATCACCCCCAATATTCACCCCAATCACCCCCCAATATTCATACCCTGGAGATCACCAGCAATATTCACCCCAATCACCCTGGAGATCACAACCAATATTTACCTCAATCACCCTGGAGATCACCCCCAATATCCACACCCTGCCGATCACCCCCAAAATTCATCCCAATCACCCTGGAGATCACCCCCAATATTCACACTCTGAAGATCACCAGCAATATTCACCCTAATCACCCTGGAGATCACAACCAATATTTACCCCAATCACCCTGGAGATCACCCCCAATATCAACACCCTGCCAATCACCCCCAAAATTCATCCCAATCACCCTGGAGATCACCCCCAATATTCACACTCTGGAGATCACCCCCAATATTCACACCCTGGACATCACCCCCAATATTCACACCCTGGACATCACCCCCAATATTCACACCCTAGAGATCACACCCAATATTCACACTCTGGTGATCATCCCCAATATTCACCCCCTGGAGATCACCCCCAATATTCACACCCCGGAGATCACACCCAATATTCACCCCAATCACCCTGAAGATCACCCCTTAATATTCACTCAATCACCCTGGAGATCACCCCCAATATTCACACCCTGGAAATCACACCCAATAATCACAGTATCACCCTGGAGATCACCTCCAATATTTACACCGCGGAGATCACCCCCAATATTCACACCCTGGCAATCACCCCCAATATTCACACCCTGGCGATCACCCCCAATATTCACACCCTGGAGATCACTCCCAATATTCACCCAAATCACCTAGGAGATCACCCATCGCAGCATGGAGATCACTCCCAATATTCACCCCCATCACAGGTCCCAGAAGAATGCTGGGCCATTCAGGGCAGTGCGACTTGTGTGAAGCCGCAAGCTGTCAGCCGAGTACCCACACTTGCAATGCCTATTCTGCCGAGAGGAGGGGGAGAGAACCGAGGGTTCGGGGGGGGGCACATTTCTGGACCTTGGGACAGGTGAGTGTCTGCTGATTAAAAGTCAGCAACTACACTTTTTGTAGCTGCTAACTGTTAATAAACACAGAAACGTCTGGAACTCTGCTTTAACATACACTCCACAATCGGTTTTCTTCAGCGAGTTGTGATTTTGACGCAATGCGGAATCCGCAGGTAATCCGCACTGCATCTAGTGTGAACCCAGGCTTAGCCCATGGCCGACTTCACGACTTTGCAGTAGGAACACATTGCTACTTCTTTAACAGAAGTCAATGCAAGTCATACCAAAGTACAGTGAGGGGAAAAAAATATTTGATCCCCTGCTGATTTTGTACGTTTACCCACTGACAAAGAAATTATCAGTCTATAATTTTAAGGGTGGGTTTATTTTAACAGTGAGATACAGAATAACAACAATATATAAAAAAAAATATCCAGAAAAATGCATTTTAAAAATGTTATAAATTGATTTGCATTTTAATGAGTGAAATTAGTATTTGATCCCCTACCAATCAACAAGATTTCTGCCTCCCGGGTTTCTTCTATATGGGTAATGAGCTGAGATTAGGAGCACTCTTTTAAAGGGAGTGCTCCTAATCTAAGTTTGTTACCTGTATAAAAGACACCTGTCCACAGAAGCAATTAATCAATCAGATTCCAATCTCTCTACCATGGCCAAGACCAAAGAGCTGTTCAAGGATGTCAGGGACAAAGTCTTCGGCATGCAGCTTGGTGAAAGGGGGACAGCAGTGACCATAGTCACCAAGAAAACAATTGGTAACACTCTATGCCGTGAAGGACTGAAATCCTGCAGCACCCACAAGGTCCCCCTGCTCAAGAAAGCACGTGTACAGCCCATCTGAAGTTTGCTAATGAATATCTGAATGATTCAGAGGAGAACTGGGTGAAAGTGTTGTGGTCAGATAAGACCAAAATCAATCTCTTTGGCATCAACTCAACTCATTGTGTTTTGGAGGAGTTCTTGGGGTCATAGCCAGCATTCCTCTGCTGCCTATGACCCCAAGAACACCATCCAAACCATCAAATATGGAGGTGAAAATATTATTCTTTGGGGGTGTTTTTCTACTAAGGGGACAGGACAACTTCGCTGCATCAAAAGGACGATGGAGGGGGCCACGTACTTCAAATCTTGGGTGAGAACCTCCTTCCTTAAGCCAGGGCATTGAAAATGGGTCATGGATGGGTATTCTAGCATGAAAATGACCCACAACACATGGCCAAGGCAACAAAGGAGTGTCTCAAAAAGAAGCACATTAAGGTCCTGGAGTGGCCTAGCCAGTCTCCAGACCTTAATCCCATAGAAAATATGTGGAGGGAGCTGAAGGTTCGAGTTACCAAACGTCAGCCCTTAAAACCTTAATGACTTGGAGAGGATCTGCAAAGAGGAGAGAGACAAAATCCATCCTGAGTTGTGTGCAAACCTGGTGGCCAAGTACTGTACAAGGAACGTCTGATCTTTGTGATTGCCACCAAGTACTAAGTCAGGGGTCAAATACTTATTTCACTCATTAAAGTGCAAATCAATTTATAACTTTTTTTAAATGTTTTTTTTTTTTTGATATTTTTGTTGTTATTCTGTCTCTCACTGTTAAAATAAACCTACCATTAAAATTATAGACTGATTATTTCTTTGTCAGGGGGCAAATGTACAAAATCAGCAGGTGATCAAATACTTTTTTCACTCACTGTAGTGCAGTAAGCTTTTTCTAAGTCAGAGCGACTCAAGTCGCACCAATTAGAACAGTTCCATTGCACTGAATGGGGTCCTACTTCTGATGAGACAAGTGCTCCAAATTTGGAGTGATTGTCGCATCAGTGTGAACGTGGCTTCGAAATCGTGCAACTTCATCTGAAATTGCATGCTTTCAAAGCCGCATTTTAGTGCGACTTGAAAGACATCGGTGCGGCTTCATGCACAGATGTTTACTGAAGTTACACCCGAAATTGCCAAAAGTGGTGCAGGAACTACTTTTGCAAATCGGTGCAGCAGTGGATTGACTAAAGGCAAATAGACTGGGCTTTTTGCAAGTGCGGTTGCACTCATTTCCCCTGGAGCTTAGGCCTGGCTCACACCTATGCAGTTTGCTTTTGATCTGTTTCTGCAGTGCTTTTTACAGTGTGTTTTGCATTTTTTTTTTTTTTTTTAAACAGGAGATAGTTTCTGTTGTTAGGCAGATTAAAAAACGAAAAACGCACTACATGCATTTCCGCAGAGTGTCCATTGAAGTCTAGTGAACCAAAAACGCACCGTGTTGAGTTTAAAAAAGTCCCTGACCCTTTCTAAAAATGCGTCGGCTGAATAATGTATAGATGTGAACAAAGAAAACAATGTTAAATGGTTCTGCAAAACGCACAAAAAAAAACGCATAGGTGTGAATCAGGCCTTAGTGAATGTGCTGATTTCCATCATCCAATCATATGCAAGCAAAACGTATTATTATTTATTTATTTTTTACTTTCCTTGCACCTGATTGGGTATTCTTTACAAAGTAAAGCCTCACCACATTCACTAAGCTCTAGGGTAAATGAGTGCAAGTGCATAGCAAAGTGTATTTGCCTTTAGTAAGTCCACACTATGGGCTGGATAATACAATTGAAGCGTGTGTGGCTACTATTACATAAGCTTTTCATGTGCTGATCTGAAGTAGTGTGAGTTGCCTTGTGCCCCTCTGTGCTCACCTAGGGCAGCGATGGCAAACCTTGACACCCCAGATGTTTGGGAACTACATTTCCCATGATGCTCATGCATTCTGCAGTGTAGATGAACATCATGGGAAATGTAGTTCCAAAACATCTGGGGTGCCAAGGTTCACCACCACTGCCCTAGGGGTCGTTAGATTGTATCTTCTGCTATTGACTTCTCAAGGGTTGCCATACATGTTCATTGTAATTTAGATCTATCAAAACTTTGTAACATGGGGACATATCGAATCTACCCAATTTGTATCCAATCTGGCAGGCACTTGCGCTAGATGCAAGCCCTGGTTCACATTGATGCGATTTGACATGTCAAATCGCATTCCAAATATGAGTCTATTGCCTGCAATGCAACCTCCTGGTGCGATGACGACTTTGCGGGACCGCACCGATTCCCAAAAGTAGTTTCTGTACTACTTTTGCCGATTTCAGTTGCAATTTTAATAGACATCTGTGCAGGAAACCGCACGGATATCTTTCAAATTGTTGGACTGACATGCGGGAATGAAATCGCTCAAATTCAGCTGAACTCGCACGATTTCAAACCTGCATCAATGTGAACCAGGGCTCAAGTAAATTGTACAATTACATTGTAAGGTATGTATTGAGCTTTATTCGATGTATACACCTCCACAACGCTAGGTGATTTTTGTTAGTGAGGTCGTGCTATTAAAATCACAGTCGCCACGCTTGTGGAATGTGCGACTCATCGCTAATAATGACACAGGGGTAGATTTACTAAAACTGGACAGTGCAAAATCTGTGCCTGGTAGCCAATCAGCTTCCATGTTTTAGGCTCGGTTCACATAGGTGCGATGCGGGAACACTGAAAATCCACTGCGGTTTCCGCAGCGCACCCGACTCGCAAGGCAGTTCACACTGCCATATGTCAACTGCTGACACCCCTATTTCAGTTTTCATATAGCAGTGCAAACTGTCAGTTCGGACAGGAATTGGGTCGCATAGGGGTGATCCGATGCTGGTGCGAACCAATAAAAGTGTCCTGTGCGAGTTTGGTCCGAATGCGATGCAAATTCAACCATATACTATCTGTAAAGGCTGAAATCGCATCGCACAGACATCGCATGTGATTTGCAGTGCAGTGCAAATTACATGTGATCTTGCACAGATATGAAGTCGCACTTATTGTCAAAGCTTAATTGAACAAGCTAAAGTTAGTATCTGATTGGCTACCATGCAGATCTGCACCAGATTTTGCACTCTTCAGTTTTAGTAAATCAACTCCACGGTGTTGTACAATGTCTGCGATGAACTGCGACAATGTGTAGCGATCACAGGCGTATTTTGTCACACTACCAAAAATCGTCCTAGCCTAATTGGTGGAATTGTTTTGTGATGTATCATCTGGCCCTGTTCTTTATATGAAATATTTATCACAGTAATCTTGGATAAAGCACCCCTTCCCTGGCACGCTGGCAAAGTGGCAAGACGTTCCACACCAACAGATCAGGTTTTGATAAAAAAAAAAAAACTGTACCAAAAGTCAATTAAAAAAATACCAAGCAAAAAAAAAAAACGCTTTTATTTTTAGATCAGTGTTTATTTATTTTTTATATCAAGTCATCAAAGTTAGTAAATATTTGTTTTATTTGTTTGTTATATTTGTCCTGCAGGAAATTTGTGTTGTTTTTTTTGGATCGTGCTATTGTGAAGTGCAGAGATGGCGAGGAGAAGTTGTGAAAGGCTGTGGGGTGCAGTGACGGCTGGCTCTGCCATCCACCCACTTCTGCGAGGAAAGAAGAAATAAATAGAAATATTTTCAACCTTGGCATGTGTAAATGAAAGGAGGAGGAAGCCAATTTGTATATTGCAGTAGATTTTAAAAGGATTTTTTTTTTTTTTTTTCTGCAGGATCTGGATGCTGTGCTGTGATTAAATATTGATTTTGTGTAATTAGTTTTCATGTGAACTATCCTCCTTGCTGATGGCTAAGAGATTTCAGAAGTAGAAAAGAAATGGATTTGGACATGGAAATTATTACTTTGCAAAGTGACGGGGGAATGGGGACCTGCGATGTCTTGCCATGCCATAGTTTATGGGATGGATAAAATGGGAGCATTAAAGTACAATGCAGTGCGATAACTGAAAGGAGCTCAGCTGATGGAATAAAAACACGACCGTGCTGCTAATACCATCCCCTATTGGACCCATCTCGCTGACTGTTGCACTAGGCTGATTTGCTTATTGAAACTTTCTACCTAAAAGGTACAATGTCTTTTTTTTTGTTTTGTCTGTTATATCTGTATCAAGCTTTTTACTACGTTGGTAAATTATTATTTTAATAAACTTGTTTTTCTGCAACATAAAAAGGCAGATCTATGACTAATTAGCAGTAGCCCAAATCCAAAAGGGTCGTATCTCATTATATTAAACAATGATTTATTTTTTATTTTTTAGTTCAAAGTCAGTTCAAGAGGAGCGATTTATATATATATATATATATATATATATATATATATATATATATATATATAAAAGATTGTATGTATGTGTACCTAAGCTAGTAGTAGAATCAGTCTTCCAAACAGCCACACTGCCCCCTAGTGGCAGAAAATGTCAATGTGACCTGGGGAAAAAAAAAAAGCACCAGGCAGCAATTGATTTGTACCGTTCATTTTAAAGTTACTTTTCTTTTAACGCTTAATTTTAATAACATAAAGTCATCTGCGTTACCCAACGTGAACAAATTCATTACATTTACAGTTGTTCTGGTTGATGAAGCTTTGTACGGCGTGGCATTTATATTAAAGAAGAGGTTTCATTTTCCTCTACGCTGGCAGTATTCTGGGGGAACACCGTCCTTATGAATATTCCAGCAGTGTTTAGACCTTGTGGCCCTGGTAGCTAGGAATTACCTTCGCTATCACATCTAATAGCATTTCCATAATATTACATCCATTTGCATAGGTATAAAATAACCAGGCAGCGCGATATACATCATATAATCCTTCACTAAATCTGAATTTCAACTCACTTTCTAAGGCTGTATTGTTCTCTTGTGCTGGATTTATTCCAATATGTAAATTTTATTTTATTGCATGTACACGGAAATCTCACATCAGAAGTTAACATGTAAAATATATGAGAGGCTAAATCAGTAATCAGGCTTGAATTATTCAACCTAATATGAGATTATTCATATTGCAGGCTATGTACTCAAAAAACAATGTATAATCCATTTCATGTGTATTATTTTTATGGGTTTCACACTAAGATAACCCCTTGCAAGGAATTATACATTTATTAATTCAGTATATGACTATACTTAGCTATATTATTCTGCAAAAGAAAAAAAAAACGTGCAGCATTTTATTGCAAGAAATACACAGTTTCTGCTATGAATTAGTAATTGAGTAGTATGACATAGCTTACTATGCAATGAGTGCTTTCTTTTAAAGGGGGGGGGGGTAATTTCAAGAGTTGCAAAATGCATTCCCTACCTACCAATCAGTATATATATATATAGAGAGAGAGAGAGATCTATAGTTGTTGAGACTAGGAACAGATTAGACAGGTTCTCTTTTCTGAATGGTAGGGGGCATGCTGTTGGGGAATACCTCTCCTACTGTGTAATGAACATGTGACTTTTAAACTGATTGCTGCCATCTTTCTGTTGTGTCCTCAAATACCCAGATGGTGACAGCTCCTATAGCAGAGCTGTTCGTCTACCTTTGCTGTTTGGGTGTAAGGGGGGTCCTGTAAAAACATGTGTATAATAAACACCTGGTTTTGTGGCTACAGAATTGTAGAAAATGTGTATATAATCAGCTGCCCAAAGCAAATACTGCTATAAATAAACACACAAGCAGAAATATATATATTTAATATAATATAAATATTATAATATAATTATTTATGAATAAATATAATATTATAATAATTATAATCGATTATATTAATATAATTCTAATCTAAATAAATATAATATTGTGTATATATATATATATATATATATATATATATATATATATATATATATATATATATACAGTACATACACACACACACACATATATATATATATATATATATATATATATATATATATATGATATTAGAATTATATTATTATATTGATATATTAACATGTTTATATCAATATACAAAAGAGAGAAAGACAGGTTTGTAATATATATATATATATATATATATATATATATATAGAGAAAGAGAGAGAGAGAGAGAGAGAGAGAGAGAGAGAGATATCTCTATATCTATATATATAGATATAGAGATCTCTCTCTCTCTCTCTCTATCTCTCTCTCTCTATATATATATATATATATATATATATATACATATGTTAATATAATATATTAATATAATATTATGATTCTAATATATATACATAGTTATTGTATTTATTTATATTAGAATCATATTATTAATAACTATGTGTGTGTGTGTATACTACATACTACATTCTCACTCAAGGCTTATTTATCATAGAATAATGGAAATGCAAAAGAAAAAAGCATAATCACAGCATCTGGTGTCTGGTACCGGTATGTTAAATGGACAATGGTCACTATAATAGATGGACAATAGGTATGTGGTCTTATTTAATAGTAACAGTGCCTGCAATAAGTCTCAAACAGTGTGTGTTGTGCCATAGCAATAAATCAGAATTTCCCTTTTATATTCTGTACTGCAAGGACATAAAATGTGGTTCCTATGACATTGCTCCCTCCCCCCCAATGCATATTGATACATGAAGCACATGGCGTAATAAGCAACAAAGTGCTATGTTCTGTTGCAACTAGAAAAAATTGCAGTCAGACTAACAAATATTAGCTTGTGATTGGTTACTAAATTACTGCTGACCTTATGCTATAAAATAACAAGACATTTTCTTCATGGCAGAATGCAGTAACCAATCAGAATTCATCTCTGCTCTGAGACTGAGAGCAGCTAGACAGAATAACCCTCCAGGCAAGTTCTGTTCAGGGGGAACCCATGTGACATACAGCATTGCATTCATAAATTCAACTTTATTTTTATGATGTTACATCTATTGTGATTTATTATCAAAAAAGGGGGGTGGGGGGTTAATCCCAAAAGTGGTCAAAGCAATTTAAGTCTTTAATCCGGCATAGTAGCAGCCACAGTGCACACAGAGTTGCTGGTTTATCCTGCCTAAATTATAGACAATTTTTATCAAAGGCACATACAGGGGTTAGCCCTTCGTCTGGGTCCAATAGAGTCAAATATTGCTTTGGGCTGTCTGTAGTTTGTCATTGCCTTTTAAGCTGCTCTATTGAATAAACTTGTGTGTTGTAACATTTTCATGTCTTGTATAGCTTTGCCTTCTTCATTCATGCCAGAGTTGTTATTTTATGAGCATTGTTTAGTCTGCAGTATTAAAAGGTTGGGTGTCAGCACAGCTACCAACTGTATAGATGTCTGTTCATCTGTCCCAGGGCAGTAAACAGGTTAAAAAGCACCCCTACTAAACACACAGACGGCTACAGCGGGAGTTACACTCACCACACTGGCAATTTGTTGACTAGTAAAAATCCTTAATGAACAAGTCGTATTTACTGCAAAGTAAAGAGCTGTATGAAGCCACTCTGCCAAATGACTGTTTTCTTTGCAAGTGTCTGGACGTGATGTAACTTACCGTGGCTTGAAAAGCACCGATGTGTCCTGCTTGAAAGATGGAGACTTTCGAATGCAATATGAAACTTTTATAACGCAGGTCTCACTTTTTCCCCCCTAAACCTTTAAATTCTTAACTCATCTACATTGCATACTGCGCACGGCTACAGGACTGTTTGAAAAGAAGCAAGAGTTTCAAGAGAAATACAGACACTTCTTTAGTACAACAAAAAAAAGAAGGAAGGTATATGTGTTACCTATAGTGATCTACTACATTCCAGCTGTCATTTTAGTGCATGGTTAAAAATCGAAAAGCAGATATATGACTGGTTGTTATGGTTAATACGCATCATGGTAATTTCTACCAGTTGTTATTATGACTACTACAGTTAAATGCGCTTTGACAATAAAATAACAACGCTGATACTTTTTATTAAAATGGAATTCTGAAAATAGATGTAAAAGATCTCTGCTAATTAAAAATCATTGAATGTGTATTTAAATGCAACTAAATACATATTTCTATAAAATAGACGTAAAATAGACGTAAAAGATCTCTGCTAATTAAAAATCATTGAATGTGTATTTAAACGGAACTAAAATACACATTTCTGAAAAATAGACGTAAAGGATCTCTACTTTAAAAAATCATTGAATGTGTATTTAAATGGAACTAAAATGCACCTTTCTATAAAATAGACGTAAAGGATCTCTACTAATTAAACATCATTAAATGTGTATTTAAATGCAACTAAAATACACATTTCTATAAAATAGACGTAAAAGATCTCTGCTGATTAAAAATCATTGAATATGTGCAAATAAATGCAACTAAAATACATATTTAATCTGTTCTATAACCAACCTGTAGTCTGTTGCATAGAAGTGACAGAGGAAAGTCAAACTGTGTGAATTTATTGGGTTCCACTGCTCTCCTGGTGTCATTATAGTACTGGATGTCATGAGAGCAATCTTCAGAGGTGTTTATCTAGTAAGGCTCCCTAATCTCCTTGTCATAGGACCACTGAGCTTCCATTGTTCCTTTCTAAGGTATTGTCTTCTTTTCCTACATGGTTATCTTACAATGAGGTTGATTTACTAAAACTGGAGAGTGCAAAACCTGGTGCAGCTGTGCATAGACATTAATTAGCTTTTGACTTCAGCTTGTTCAATTAAAGATAAAAATAATAAAAAAATACTAACATAGCTATACTTACCTGCTCTGTGCAATTGAATTGCACAGAGTGGCCACAAACCTCCTCTTCTTGGGTTCCCCGCAGGTGCTCCTAGCCCCCCTCTCTGTCCAGTGACCCCTGCGCTTGCTCCCAAGCCCCACTGCTACATCCATTAACACAGACAGCAGACCTCGTCCCCCCACTTCTCCTTCATCATTGGCTTTGATTGACAGCACTGGGAGCCAATGGCTCACCGGTGGCCCAGCAAAACCCAGAAGTGAGAGGAGAGTAGAGCTGCAGACGTGCACAATATTGAGGGGTGACGGTCTATATAATTGTGGGGACACATTACCTGTATATCACTTACTCACAATTGAGGTGTAGCTATTGTGGCCATTTTATTATTTTATATATATATATATATATATATATATATATATATATATATATACAGACGTGCACAGCGCTGAATTGAATGAGGGCTCAGTTAGATAAAAGAGGGGTTGGGGTAAGGAGGGACGCTGACACCTAAACATTTTTTACCGTACTGCAAGGAATACATTACGGTAAAAAAATGTTTAGGCTTTAGAATTATTTAAAGTTTTTACAAAAAAGCTGATTTCTATGCAGAGCTGCACCAGATTTTGCACTCTCCAGTTTTAATAAATCAACCCCTATGTGTTGGTGGATCACATTGTAACAAATGTGATAAAATTACATTTACATTTAATAAAATGTATTACAATACATTTATTGGACAAAACACAGAAGGGAAAACTACTGAGCATATTCTAGACCAGATATGTTCAACCAGGGCTCCGTAGAGTCATAGGGTTCCTCCTGAAGTTGCCACAGTTTCCTTCATCTGTGGTTAATTGACCTCCGATTTTATGATGCTTACATAATCCTGGCTACTATACGCAATGGCAGAGCCAGAGAATGATGCGATTGTTTAGCAGTCTTTAAGGGTGACTTTCTGACCACCTCTCTAAGGGTTGCATTCTTCCCTCTGACCACAAATGTAAGCAACCTTCTTCACGCTGACCCATGTGGAATGATCCCTGATACCAGAAAATTATGTCAAGAGTTCCTCTGGGTTGAAAAAGGCTGTTTTAGACCAAGAATTTTATTCAGATATGCAGATTAAGAAAATTCTTGTCTAAATAAAACATTTTATAAAGTATCCCAAAGGTAAGTTAAGGACCAACCATTTGTTTGCGATGCAGCACTGCGTTAATTTAGCTTACAATTGCGTGGACCTGCGACGTTGTACCAAAATAAAATCGATGTCCCTTTTTTCTCCACAAATAGAGCTTTCTTTTGGTGGTATTTGATCACCTCTGCGGTTTAAATTTTTCGTGCTATAAACAAAAAAAGGCAGACAATTTTGAAAAAAAAAATATATTTTAAATTTTTTGCTATAAAACATACCCCATTAAAAAAAATCAAATTTCTTCATCAATTTAGGCCAATATGTATTCTCCTACATATTTTTGGTAAAGAAAAAACATAAAGCGTATATTGATTGGTTTGCAAAAAAAGTCATAACATCTACAAAATAGGGGATAGATTTATGGCATTTTATTTATTTTTTTCTATTTTTTTTACTAGTAATTTTTAGCGGGACTGCGACATTGTGGCAGACAGATCGGACACCTAACTGATATACTTTTTTTGGAACCAGTGACATTATTACAGTGATCAGTGCAAAAAATATGCACTGACATAATATTAATGACCCTGGCAGGTAAGGGGTTAACATCAGGGCCGATCAAGGGGTTAACTGTGTTCCCTGGGTGTGTTTACTAACTGTATGGGGGATGGGCTGCCTAGGAAAACGCACAGATCCATCTTCCTGCATAACATAAAGACAGAATCTCAGTGGCCTTGTTTACCTTGGCAGATCCCCTTTCTGTCTCTGCGGGGAACGATCGTGGGTGCCGGCGGACATTTTTTTTTTAAACTGCTTTTGGGTGCCTGCAGTCAGGGGCGGGCTGGGCCAGGGGGGTGGATTCCCCCCCCCTGGCCGGCTACTTTGTATTCAAAAAGGCCGCGCTGCCTGTCTGCTATTTTTTTTCCTGTAGATGGTAAATTCAGCCACAGTGGCTGCTGATTGGCTGGCTGGCTGCAGTGTATTCTGGGAGTTGTAGTTTGAACCATGCTTCCTGGTGGCGGTGGGTGGAACTGAGCACTGCAGCAATAGTCACGCCCTAATCACCTCCTGCATGTTACATGCAAACAGCAGTGGCCGTCCTGCCACAGCTCAACCCTGGGATCATTGCTGTAAAGACAACAGAGGTATCATTGCTTGTAGTGTATGCAGAAGCTTCCAATCTCGTTTTTTTCTATCTCCCCCCAAGTCTCCTCTCTGTTTGATCTGTGCCCTCATTCACTTAGATCCCCCCCCCCCCCCTATCTCCAGTGCCGTCTGCCCAGAGAACCCAGAGGTGAGGGAATGCTATTGGCAGGTGCTGCTGACCTTGCTGTGCAGGGAGGGGGGTGAGCTTCTGAGATGATGTTCTAAGTCTAAGAAAAGTCAGTCTGGAGAGGTCAGCTGACAGTTTCACATGAGGACTATTCTGGAGGATTGGTTTGCAGTGTGAGGAGAATGAAAGGATCGGAAGAGTGTGTATGGGATAATGGGGGAGTAGTCATCCTTGCTCACAGAAAACAGATATCTTGGAAGCTGCCACATGTCACTATATAAACAACCCCCACTCTCTATGTATGTCCAGATAATGTGAAAACTATATAACCATTCAATTTAACCCTGTGTTCTCCAAACTGTACAATCAACATGTAAATTCCCCACATAAACTAAACACTCTATATACATGTTCGCTGTCCGAAATAAACCGAGCAGAGCGCAGTGTCTACAGTTATTTAAATGGTAGTACAATTGTGTGAATACTGATTATCTAGAGAATAATTTTTTTATTGAGAATTGTTATTTTGCATCTGCTCAGTAAGGCCCCTTTCACACCAGTGAACTTTATGTCCGTTTTTTCATCCATCCGTTTTCAGATGAAAAAGGGTCACACATGGATCCCTATGGGATAGCGGGTGTCAGCGGATGAACATCCGCTGACACCCGATCTCATCGGTCCTGCTATGCTCCAAATCTGCAGATGGAGAAAAATCCTATTTTTCCATCTGTCTGCGGATTGGATTGGGTGAACACGGACAGACGGTCCGTGTTCATCCAATTCCCCCCCCATAGAGAAGAGCGGAGATCTGACAGGGCAGTCCCTGCACAGTGTGATCTGTCGGCTCAGCGGGGATCAACGGAGCGATCCCCGCTGAGCAAGCAGATGAGACATGTACGGATCCACAGGATCCGTACGTTGGAAAGGGCCCTTAGGCTTTTTTAACACACATGTGCACAGGCGTGGTTTTCATGCATTAGGTGTAGTGCTGCCCTACACACGAGCAACATGAAAAAGAAGTCCTGAAACTTTTCCAAAAGTGTGCGGCACCCTGTAGTTTGGTCCACATGTTTGCAGATGCATGAAGGTGCCAATAACAAAGAATGGCACTGCTGCACGTCTGCTTAAGGACAGCACATGTTGGGAAGCTTGGAATTTTGCATGCGTTACCCACACACATATATGTGAACTTAGCCTTAGAGTGTTTTGTTTTTATAAGGTGAATTTACACTTTGGATTATACAGAGTTTGGATTAACACAGGGTTAAAGTGAATGGTTATAACATTATCTGTAAACCACATACACAGAGTGCTTTCACTCTCATACCCCCCACACTCCTCTCCTGTACATAGTGCCCACTCTCATACCCTGCACTTTTCTCTCATGTACATAGTGCCCACTCTCATACCCCCCACACTCCTCTCCTGTACATAGTGCCCACTCTCATACCCCCCCCACCCTCCTCTCCTGTACGTAGTGCCCACTCTCATACCCCCACACTCCTCTCCTGTACGTAGTGCCCACTCTCATACCCCCCCCCCACACTCCTCTCCTGTACGTAGTGCCCACTCTCATACCCCCCCCCCCACACTCCTCTCCTGTACATAGTGCCCACTCTCATATGACCCCCACACTCCTCTCCTGTACATAGTGTCCACTCTCATACTCCCCACACTTCTCTCCTGTACATACTGCCCACTCTCATACCCCCCACACTCCTCTCCTGTACATACTGCCCACTCTCATACCCCCCACACTCCTCTCCTGTACATAGTGCCCACTCTCATACCCCCCCACACGCCTCTCCTGTACATAGTGCCCACTCTCATATGACCCCCACACTCCTCTCCTGTACATAGTGTCCACTCTCATACTCCCCACACTTCTCTCCTGTACATACTGCCCACTCTCATACCCCCCACACTCCTCTCCTGTACATACTGCCCACTCTCATACCCCCCACACTCCTCTCCTGTACATAGTGCCCACTCTCATACCCCCCCACACGCCTCTCCTGTACATAGTGCCCACTCTCATACCCCCCCCCCCCCACACTCCTCTCCTGTACGTAGTGTCCACTCTCATACTCCCCACACTTCTCTCCTGTACATACTGCCCACTCTCATACCCTCCACACTCCTCTCCTGTACATACTGCCCAGAGACATATGAAGTCCTGCCTCTTGGACCGGCTCCTGTGATGGATGTCATACTGGTCCAATCTCGGGACGTGTGATGTCCAGCTAAGGAGTCAGTCTTGCAGGCGGGACTTAATGTGACAATGGCCGGGGTAAGCGGGAGATACCCGCACTGTGTAAACCAGCGGCTCTCCTCTCTCCCCGTGCTCTGGCAAAAGGCTGCGCTATTGGGCACTACTGTCTGATTAGGCTGAATTGATGAGCATAGGTAAGGCTGAGCTGATGGGATGGGCACTGATGAGACTGCATTTATGGCTGCTGGTGAGGCTGCATTGGATGGCCACTGGCGAGGCTGCATTGGATGGCCACTGATCAGGCTGCATTAAAAAAAACGGTGGGCATGAATGGTGAGCTGATTCAGTGGTTCAATGGGCCACTTGACTGGACTTATATTTACAGTAGGGCTTCATTTATATACAAAAGTGGGGCTGCATTCATATGTACAGTGAGGCTGCAATGATGGGCACTGATGAGGCTGCATTGATCTCTTGTACCATGTCTTCAGTCTCTGACCATCTCTTGTACCATTTCTTCAGTCTCTGACCGTCTCTTGTACCATGTCTTCAGTCTCTGACCGTCTCTTGTACCATGTCTTCAGTCTCTGACCGTCTCTTGTACCATGTCTTCAGTCTCTGACCGTCTCTTGTATCATGTCTTCAGTCTCTGACCGTCTCTTGTACCATGTCTTCAGTCTCTGACCGTCTCTTGTACCATGTCTTCAGTCTCTGACCGTCTCTTGTACCATGTCTTCAGTCTCTGACCGTCACTTGTACCATGTCTTCAGTCTCTGACCGTCTCTTGTACCATGTCTTCAGTCTCTGACCGTCTCTTGTACCATGTCTTCAGTCTCTGACCGTCTCTTGTACCATGTCTTCAGTCTCTGACCGTCTCTTGTACCATGTCTTCAGTCTCTGACCGTCTCTTGTACCATGTCTTCAGTCTGTGACCGTCTCTTGTACCACGTGTGCAGTCTCTGACCATCCCTTGTACCACGTGTGCAGTCTCTGACCATCCCTTGTACCACGTGTGCAGTCTCTGACCATCCCTTGTACCACATGTGCAGTCTCTGACCATCCCTTGTACCACGTCTGTAGTCTCTGACCATCTCTTGTACCATGTCCACAACCTGTAACCATCTCTTGTCTTATATAATGTCTGCAGGCTCTGACCATCTCTTGTACTATGTCTGCAGGCTCTGACCATCTCTTGTACCATGTCTGCAGTCTCTGACCATCTCTTGTACCATGTCTGCAGTCTCTGACCATCCCTTGTACCACATCTGCAGTCTCTGACCATCCCTTGTACCATGTCCACAACCTGTAACCATCTCTTGTCTTATATAATGTCTGCATTCTCTGACCATCTCTTGTACCATGTCTGCATTCTCTGACCATCTCTTGTACCATGTCTGCATTCTCTGACCATCTCTTGTACCATGTCTGCATTCTCTGACCATCTCTTGTACCATGTCTGCATTCTCTGACCATCTCTTGTACCATGTCTGCATTCTCTGACCATCTCTTGTACCATGTCTGCAGTCTTTGACCATCTCTTGTACCATGTCTGCAGTCTCTGACCATCTCTTGTACCATGTCTGCAGTCTCTGACCATCTCTTGTACCATGTCTGCAGTCTCTGACCATCTCTTGTACCATGTCTGCAGTCTCTGACCATCTCTTGTACCATGTCTGCAGTCTCTGACCATCTCTTGTACCATGTCTGCAGTCTCTGACCATCTCTTGTACCATGTCTGCAGTCTCTGACCATCCCTTGAATCATGTCTGCAGTCTCTGACCATCCCTTGTCTTGTATCATGTCTGCAGTCTCTGAGGGAGTCTGGAGAGGAGTCAAGAGAGGGAGAGCTGCCAGAATGGGGGTCATGGGAGAAGTCAGAGGTGTGTGGATGTGGAGAGCAGACTATAGAATAAAACCAGAGCCACCAAGCTGAAGCCGACTGACTAAGCCCTGCATGGTGCACCTGAGAGGAGGTCAGTGACAGCACCACTAGGCCAGTGATGTAAAGGGGAAGTGAATACAACAATGTAATGGGGCACTGATATAAAGGTTTCTCCCTATATTAGTAACCCCCCCCCCCTTTAGTGTATTCTTTCTGTGGAAGGTGGTCTCTGACCAACAGAGTCACCCCCCACGTTCCCAGAGTTCCTGGGGTCCCCCTTGATGATTGACCACTTTTGGCACTATTAACTAGTGCTTTCATATCTGTCTTCTCTATATAGAATACACTCTTCAAATGTGCTTTAAAATGCATGGTTTTCCCTTTCATGAACAAGAAAATAATGACGTTGGGCCGGTATAAAAATGCTATGGGGCTGGTATGAATTTTTTTCCAGGGCTGGTTTTTATTCCCAGTCCGGCCCTGCTCATCACCCGATCAGCGGTGCCACCGTCGAGAGAGAAACGGTTTATTTTCTGGCAGTGCCCCTCCCGAGACTAGACTCTGGATCCGCCCTTGAATCAGGTATGGCTATTAAAGATTTAGGCAACACGATTGTTGCTCTTCCTATAACACCTATAAAATCCACACAGCAGGACACGGTTCAAAATCCTCAGATTGAATACATAGTTTCTAATAATTTATCATAAGAAACTAAGTACTGAGCAAGTATCAGGGCCCAGTCACGCTAGCACCTGCACTTTCCGCATGTAAAAATGCAGGTAAATGCAATGACACCCAGAACATAATAGCTTTCTGTGTGTCATGTTCAGATCAGAACACTGTGGGCAACTGGAGAGAGTGCAAAATATGGTGCAGCTCTGCATAGTAGCCAAATGGCTTCTTACTTCAGCTTCCCTAAATAGCTTCCTTTACCTTAGTGCAGTCCTCCTTCACTTACTTCATTCTTTCATTTTGCTTTTAAATGTCCTTTTTTCTTCTGAGAAATCCTCACTTCCTGTTCTTCTGTCTGTAACTCACCACCGTAATGCAAGGCTTTCTCCCTGGTGTGGAGGAAGCCTCTTGAGGGGGGAGGGGGCGAGCAGGAGGGTTAAGATGCTTTCTACTTTGCAGAGAAAGGAGCTGTGTGGGCGCCCTGACACTCCTGCTTGCCCCCTCCCCCTCAAGAGGCTTTCTCCACACCAGGAAGAAAGCCTCACATTACTGTGTGGAGTTACAGACAGAAGAACAGGAAGTGAGGATTTCTCAGAAGAAATAAGGACATTTAAAATCAAAGGATGAGGGAAGTGAAGGAGGACTGCACTAAGCTAAAGGAAGCTATTTAGGGGAAACAAATTTTACCTTTACAACCCCTTTAAGTTCCCTTAAAAAAAATTACAGATTTTTACAGGTAAACAAAATGTGCATTTTTTTTTAAGAGCCTGGAATGTATTGCACCAGCGATCAGGAGATCTCTGATGCCATGCAGGTCTCCTGACAGAAAGACTTAATGAACTACCACGGCACCCAACAGCACTGTGGTAGTTCATTACTACAAAAAAACTACAAGCCTACAGCCGCAAATGATGTCAGAGCTTGTACAGGGAAATACTCCCCATACTGCTGTCACAGGAACAGAAGGCAGTGGAAAGCCGCTGCAACAGATGAAACATGTAACATATTCCCAAAAGTGAACTTTGCTTTGGCAATAAAACCTGGAAGCTGATTGGTTCCTGCACCAGATTTTGTACTCTCCAGTTTTAATAAATTTAGTGTTACACTGTGTTCCAAAGTTGTGCTATATTATGCAACATGTGTGCATAAAATTGCTCTGCTCAGTTCTGCATGTAACTGCAATACAAGCTATTATTTAAAAAAAAATCTGACTCGGTTTGCTAGTGTTGTCTCGCAAAACGAGCAGGATTCAAGCCTCTGCGGTGTGCAGTACCGCATTTGGTTAGAAGTGCGGGGGCGCCGATGACACTCTGAGACATTCAGAGCCGATTGGAAGTACTTGGAAATACTCAGTTCTGAGGGTTTCCTAGTGCAGTGATTCCCAACTCCAGTCCTCAAGGCACACCAACAGGTCATGTTTTCAGGATTTCCATTATTTTGCACAGGTGATTTGATTAGTTTTACTGCCTTAGTAATTACCACAGCTGTTTCAATTGAGGGAAATCCTGAAAACATGACCTGTTGGTGTGCCTTGAGGACTGGAGTTGGGAAACACTGTTCTAGTGCATCTGTGTGGTCTCAGAGTATTTCCAAGTCTCTCCGGCGCCCCCCCCCACCTCTGGCCACATGCGGTACTGCGTGCAATAGAAGTCAATGTGGAATTAATTATCTTCGTTTCCATTGACTTCTATGGGGAAACTCGCTTCGATATGCAAGTGCTTTCAATTAAAAGCATTCTCCTGGAACTTATTTTGCTCATAATCCAAGGTTCCACTGTAAAGTTTGTTAAAAAAATAAATGAAAAAAAGGAGCTGTGTGATGCAATAAAACGTGCATCACACCACCGGCCGCACGTCTTTGCAGCCCAAATTGCTCTATGGGCAGCAGCGGTTTAGGCTGCAGTTGAGACTGAATGGGCCCTCAAGCTCATAAGAAGTTACCAATAAACAAACCAAGGTTTTTCCCAAATCGCATACATAAAGTTTGCTAAATACCACCTGGACATGCTCGGGCTATGCTGAAATAATCATCTGCAGAATGCTCCAAAAAGAAGATGTACATATACAACCGAATGGCTCATCCCTAGTATGTGTAGGTATAAATGTGAGTTAGGGACCTCAGATTGTAAGCTCCTTGAGAGCAGGTGAATGTATAATATATATGTAAACGAGTTGAGTAAATTGACGGTGCTGTAGTAAATGGCTGCAATAAATAAATGGCTCAAATAAAAAAATTGTATTTAAGTATGGGAATGTCAAAGTGCTGACTTTAATCCTAAGGAAACGCTGTGGCCTCATTCAATGTTAAGAAAGATACTATAACTATACATGACCCAAAACAGTTTTGTATAAAAAAGCCTTCTTAACCCTCTTGTACAGAATTGTATTGTAATTGTACTGTCTCCCTCCACTTTGTAAAGCGCGCTATATAAATCTTGTATAATAATAATAAAAAAAATAAAGGGCCTGCGGGCAGGTCTTATCAGCGGCTAAAGAAAACATTTGCTTGCGGCTAGTGGCAATAGGGTTGCACTCTTAATGTATACAAAGATCGAGAAGGTTTTCCTATCAATGACCTTGCTTTTATAAACCATTTGTTCAGAAAAAACAAGGCAATGTTAAATGGTCTGCGTGTTGTTTATTATATCAAACTTTTCATTTATTACTATGAATGAGAAGATGATTTTAGTAATCATGCCTGCAAAAAAAATAAAAAAAAAGATAAATACCTAAGGATTTACAAATGTTTTTCTTAGAAGTGCATGGACTGGGGTTATCTTCCAGCAAGAGAAGAAAAACATAGATAGGGGGAACTGCACAAATTCCTGTGTGTATGTGGTCTGAGTAATTTTCCCTGGTTGAGTAAACATGAGCTTACCTCAGCCAATTAAGTTATTTATTTAGAATTTACGGAGAAAAAAACTATACTAGATAGAATTCACGTAGGAAAAAAAACATGTACTAGATGTGCGAAGAAAGAGGTAAGAAAAATCGGGATTATTTATCTAGATTTTATTAATTATAATAATAATATTTATTGACCTGTGTTTTTAAACAGGTAAAATTAACTTTAATAACAATAAATTGATCACTTAGAATAAATACCACATTTTCCAAATGCAACACATTCACGAAAGCTCTATTAAAACAAACAAAAAGCAGTACTTTTCAACCAATCGTACTATTTAAAAGAAATTGCGCAATCATAAAGAAAAAAAACTATAAGCATTTCTTTCACCTGGAAACATTTTAGAAGTGGATTTTGAGAATGAAAATATCCTGATCCTTAAACTGTAAAACAAGTTTAGTTTTAAAAACCCAGATAGTCTGAAATTCCTGTTCTGCTGGAATCCGTGGTCTCGGATTAGTCATGCTTTGAAAGTTCCAATGAAATAGTGCTTTACAAAAACACAAAAAGGTCACACTATGACCTCTACTCTTAAAGGAGATATTCTTAATGGTTACCAATAGGCTTAGATCTGTATAACTTAGCTGAATGGGGAGTAATCTGCAGAGTTTAACATCACCCTCGGAGCAAAATTCAAACAAATACTTCGGTCTTGCGTCATTTCGTCAGGAAATTTGATATAGTGTTTAGAAGTCTATATGTTGACACAAATGGTAAGAAGAAATATATTGGCGGTAATATTTTTTTTAAGTATTTTTAATGACTTAAACATTTAGGACTGATGGGCATGGGCATCAAAGTATATCCAAAACTGATCAGAAACACATATTTCTGTCTGCAAAAACCTGTTCAGCAGAAAGCTCCTATGTAAATAAATGCCAACAGAGGTTACACTTGAAAAAAAAAGTGCATCTATTTCAACCAATAAGAAAAATAAAACACCATACAATCCCATATCAGAATCCTTTACCCATAGTTAATCCAGAGGAGCAAAGCATGACCCAATTTGCTACAGCAGGGGAAAAAATCCTTCCTGATCCTCGAGAGGCAATCTGATAATTCCTGGATCAAGCAAATAGACTGTGTACTTTGCAAGTGGAGTTGCACTGATTTTCCTTAGTAAATGTAAATGCTTCTATGTGTTGCATCATGCCCAATTGAATTGTACTTAGTGTGAGCATCCATTGTTAGTAAAATCGCCCAATTTGTAAAAATGATTGTACTTAATGGGAAGAAGGGTTGCTTGGGGCACTAAATCCAGTATGCTTGTATGAGCTCTGCTTTAAGAAGCACCCTTATGCCGCGTACATACAGTCGTTTTTTGCGATGAAAAAAAACAAAGTTTTTTAAAACGTCATTTAAATTGATCGTGTGTGGGCAAAACGTTGTTTTTTGTCTTAAAAAAAACGACCAAAAAAAAATTCCAACATGCTTGAATTTTTTGTGTCGTTTTTCAGAATGTCGTCTTTTGTTTCACAAAAAATGATCGTGTGTGGGCAAAACGACATTTAAAACAACGTTTTTAAACCCGCGCATGCCCAGAAGCCAGTTATGAGACGGGAGCTTCAATGGAACAGAGTGCCTTCGAAAGTGTCTTATGTAACCGCGCTTTGCAAGAGCATTTTCAGAAAACTATGGTGTGTATGCAACATCGTTTTTTAAAATTAAGTTTGAAAAACGTTGTTTTGTTTCATGAGATAAAACGACGTTTTTAACATCACAAAAAGTGATCGTGTGTACGCGGCATTAGAAAAGGAAAGCCCACATCATTATAAATGTCTTTATATCAATGCAATCACAATTTATTTAGTCAGCAGTTTCATTAGCCTTGCATACTTTCTTCCCATAGTAATTCTATTTAAGTACCAAGGTAAATTATTTAAATAAGGATTAAATGCAAATAACCTTGACAACCTTTATATTGAAAGTATGACACCTTTTAACAACTACAGTGCCTTGCGAAAGTATTCGGCCCCCTTGAACTTTGCGACCTTTTGCCACATTTCAGGCTTCAAACATAAAGATATAACACTGTAATTTTTTGTGAAGAACAAACAAGTGTGACACAATCATGAAGTGGAACGAAATTTATTGGATATTTCAAACTTTTTTTAACAAATAAAAAACTGAAAAATTGGGCGTGCAAAATTATTCAGCCCCTTTACTTTCAGTGCAGCAAACTCTCTCCAGAAGTTCAGTGAGGATCTCTGAATGATCCAATGTTGACCTAAATGACTAATGATGATAAATAGAATCCACCTGTGTGTAATCAAGTCTCTGTATAAATGCACCTGCACTGTGATAGTCTCAGAGGTCCGTTTAAAGCGCAGAGAGCATCATGAAGAACAAGGAACACACCAGGCAGGTCCGAGATACTGTTGTAGAGAAGTTTAAAGCTGGATTTGGATACAAAAAGATTTACCAAGCTTTAAACATCCCAAGGAGCACTGTGCAAGCGATAATATTGAAATGGAAGGAGTATCAGACCACTGCAAATCTACGAAGACCTGGCTGTGCCTCTAAACTTTCAGCTCTTACAAGGAGAAGACTGATCAGAGATGCAGCCAAGAGGCCCATGATCACTCTGGATGAACTGCAGAGATCTACAGCTGAGGTGAGAGACTCTGTCCATAGGACAACAATCAGTCGTATACTGCACAAATCTGGCCTTTATGGAAGAGTGGCAAGAAGAAAGCCATTTCTTAAAGATATCCATAAAAAGTGTAGTTTAAAGTTTGCCACAAGCCACCTGGGAGACACACCAAAAATGTGGAAGAAGGTGCTCTGGTCAGATGAAACCAAAATCGAACTTTTTGGCAACAATGCAAAACATTATGTTTGGCGTAAAAGCAACACAGCTCATCACCCTGAACACACCATCCCTACTGTGAAACATGGTGGTGGCAGCATCATGGTTTGGGCCTGCTTTTCTTCAGATGGTTAAAATTGATGGGAAGATGAATGGAGCCAAATACAGGACCATTTTGGAAGAAAACCTGATGGAGTCTGCAAAACACCCTAAACTGGGACTCGGACTGGGACGGAGATTTGTCTTTCAACAAGACAATGATCCAAAACATAAAGCAACATCTACAATGGAATGGTTCACAAATAAACATATCCAGGTGTTAGAATGGCCAAGTCAAAGTCCAGACCTAAAGCCAATCGAGAATCTGTGGAAAGAACTGAAAACTGCTGTTCACAAACGCTCTCCATCCAACCTCACTGAGCTCGAGCTGTTCTGCAAGGAGGAATGGGCAAAAATGTCAGTCTCTGAAAAAAACTGATAGAGACATACCCCTAGCGACTTACAGCTGTAATCACAGCAAAAGGTGGCGCTACCAAAGTATTAACTTAAGGGGGCTGAATCATTTTGCACACCCAATTTTTCAGTTTTTTATTTGTTAAAAAAGTTTGAAATATCCAATAAATTTTGTTCCCCTTATGATTGTGTTCCACTTGTTGTTGATTCTTCACAAAAAATTACAGTTTTATATCTTTATGTTTGAAGCCTGAAATGTGGCAAAAGGTCGCAAAGTTCAAGGGGGCCGAATACTTTCGCAAGGCACTGTATAAGATCATTTCAAGTCTTCCATAGTAGTCTTCTGTAAGTGTGTATTTTTTTATTTATTTTTTACCACTAGCATTGAAAACCTCTATTGAAAATGTATGTGACTCTTTACCTGTCATAATAATAATAATAATAATAATAATAATAATAATATAAACTCGCCGGCCACTTTATTAGGTACACCTTGCTAGTACCAGGTTGGACCCACTTTTGCTTTCAGAACTGCCTTAATTCTTTGTGCCATAGATTTAACAAGGTGTTGGAAACATTCCTCAGAGATTTTGGTCTATATTGATATGATAGGATCAGGCAGTTGCTGAAGATTTGTTTACAAAATATCCAAAACGTGCTCTATTAGATTGAGGTCTGGTGACTATGGAGGCCATTGTAGAGTGTGGAGGCCATTGGAGTACAGTGACCTCATTGTCATGTTCAAGAAACCAGTGGTGAGATGATTTGAGATTTGTGCCACGGTGCATTATCCTGCTGGAAGGAGCCATCAGAAGCGGGCGGCTAGAAACGAATAGCCGCGCCCTCATTCCGGATCGCTCCCCGCGGGTTTCCGACCGCCGCATGTAGCGGGGGGGGTCCCGATCGGACCCTCGACCTGCGCAAAGGCAGGGACATATATATACGTTAATCTGCCTTAAGGTTCCCTTCTGCCGACGTATATCTACATGCGGCAGTCGGGAAGTGGTTAAACGATGCTCAACTGGTACTAAGGGGGCCAAAGTGTGCCAAGAAAATATCTATTACACCATTACACCACCACCAGCCTGAACAGTTGATACAAGGCAGGATGGATCCATGCTTTCATGGTGTCTACACCAAATTCTGACCCTACCATCTGAATGTTGCAGCTAAAATCAAAGCTCATCAGACTAGGCAACGTTTTTCCATTCTTCTATCGTTCAATGTTAGTGAATCTGTGCGAATTGTAGCCTCCGTTTCCTGTTCTTATCTGCCAGAAGTGGCACTCGGTGTGGTCTTCTGGTTCTGTAGCCCAACCGCTTCAAGGTTTGATGTGTTGTGCATTCAAACATGGTATTCTGCATACGTTGGTTGTAGCGAGTGGTTATTTGAGTTACTGTTGCCCTTCTATCATCTTGAACAAGTCAGCCCATTCTCCTCTGACCTCTGACATTAACAAGGCATTTTCGTCCACACAACTGCCGCTCACTGGATATTTTCCCTTTTCGGACCATTCTCTGTAAACCCTGGAGATGGTTGTGCGTGAAAATCCCAGGAGATCAGCAGTTTTTGAAATACTCAGACCAGCCCGTCTGGCACCAACAACCATGCCATGTTCAAAGTCACTTAAATCCCCTTTCTTCACCATTCTGATACTCAGTTTGAACTTCAGCAAGTTGTCTTCACCACATCTAGATGCCTAAATGCATTGAGTTACTGCCATATGATTATCTGATTAGTAATTTGTGCTACTAAGCAATTGAACAGGTGTACCTAATAAAGTGGATGTTGAGTGTATATATTTGCTATGCTTAAAATATTAAAATATTCATGTCATACATGGAAATAATTTGACATTATCTCAGTTTTCAGTTCTCTGAGTTATAAATACACATATGTATGTCATCTCAAAAAGCTCATTTGGCAGCGTGTTGCATATGGGATAAATCCCCCTAATGTCTAAATACATTAGTGTTTTCCAAGGCTACATCCTATTTTAACCACTTCAATACAGGGCACTTATACCCCCTTCCTTCCCAAGCCAATTTTCAGCTTTCAGCGTTGTCACATTTTGAATGGCAATTGCACGGTCATGCAACACTGTACACACACAATATTTTTACCACTTTTTTCCCCCTTAAATAGAGCTTTCTTTTGGTGGTATTTGATCATCACTGAGTTTTTATGTTTCGCTAAACAAATAAAAAAGTGCTGAAAATGTTGAAAATAAAAATGTCTTAGTTTCCGTTATAAAATGTTGTAAATAATTTGTAAAGAAGTACGTTTTCTCCTTCACTGAAGAGGTGGCACCGATAATGAGACACTAATATGCAGCACTGATGGGCACTGATAGGCGACACTGATATGTAGCACTAATGGGCACTGATAGGCAGAACTCATGGGCACTGATAGATGGCACTAACAGGCATTATTGATGGGCACTGATTGGCATCTCTAATGGGCACTGATTGGAATCCTTTATGAGCACTGATTTGCATCCCTGGTGAGGACACAGGTTGACATCCCTGGTGGGCACGGGTGGGCTTCCCTGGTGGGTCTGCACTGATAATCAGTGCAGACCCCCCTGTCAGGTGAGCCACTGATCGGCTCTCCTCTACCCATGCTTTGTGAGAGCGGATAGAGGAAAAGCTGTTATGATGTGACCAGCTATGATTAGACAAAGATGACCACATAGTAAAGAGCCTACATCATAGGCTCTTTACCATCATTGGAGATGCAGTGTGTCAGAGCCACTCACTGCACCACCGATCACCGCGTGGCTTATCCTGCTGGACGTCATATGACATCCAGTCAGGATAACTTATCCACTTTGTGGCCACCATTCTGCTATATGGCGGGCAGGAAGTGGTTAAAGCTCAGTGAATGTTTGGGCAGGATTGCAATGTTCTTCAACTGTATGGAAATCTGAAACAAATTAATGCATCCAAAGTCCTTTTTTCATTTTGGATAGAAAATTAAAGGTTGGAACCTCTGTCAGGTTTTTATTGTTGTCTGTGTCCCTCCTCGGGAGATTCATTCTCTCTATTTCTCCTAGCAACTATTGTCACTGGAAGTGAAAGTTAGGGAAAAATCTAAATTCACAAAATAAAAATAGAGGAAAAAGCATTTAGTGATAACACCAGTGACAGCTGTCCAAGAGGAGATTTCCATCACTCCCTGCTGTGTCTACAGGGCTGGAAGTGAAGCGAAATTATTATTATTATACAGGATTTATATAGCACCAACAGTTTGCACAGCGCTCCTCTAATCCTGTAACTCTGCCTGATACGTTTCGGCCACTGGGGTTTGGTCATTTAAATCTTGGCGCTGTTGGGTTAATTAAGATATTCAAGCCCTTTTGGATTAGTGGAGTGAGGATGCACATTTTTTTTTTCACTTCTGTATTACTATACTGTTGTCCCATTGACTATCCCCAGTGTGTAGCCATAGCTTGTGATATTATTATTATAAAGGATTTATATAGCGCCAACAGTTTGTGCAGAGATTTACAACATGAGGGCAGACAGTACAGTTACAATACCTTTTAATACAGGAGAAATCAGAGGGCACTGCTCGTTATAGATTACAATCAGATGACAATAAATAAAACTGACAAGGGTTTTAACTTTTCCCTACTTTATCCAAAACTAAGAAAAAAAAGTTTTCCAATTTAAGCTAAGCAACTGAACATTTCTCAGAGATTTGCTGATGTGGATTACTGTACTCCAGTTCTTCCTCCAACAAGTACATAACAAAATGAAAATGATTCCTCTCCGTAGAGTATGATTTAGGTGGATTCAAGAGCTGAGCTTAGTTTTGTGCAAGATTTTAGCCAAAAAAGTTTGGCACCACCCCCAAGCTCAAACACATATGCATGTATATATACTGATGATGTCAGTAGAGCAATGGACGGTGCCAGTAGGGCAGAGATTGGTCTCAGTATAGCAGTAGCTGGTGTCAGTATTTTTTTTTATTATTATTCTATATTATTTTTTACAATTTTCTTTTATTATTATTATTATTATTATTTATTATTTTACTATTTTTTTAGAAGCCCCCATTAGGGGCTTTTGGCAAAATATCTGTGGTCTAAACAGGGAGAATCTGTGCCACAGGGGATGATTAAGGTGTGCCTAGGCACATCTGGCATACCCTGTGCGCATGTCTGGCAGTGAGACTCGATGTCTTACTGAATTTGTGATTATCTGTTAGGCAATGTCAGTGTGAATTCCACTGTATTTTAGGTTTCATTTCTACTACATCATGAAAAGACCTGATCTGTAAGGAAAGGTTGCAGGCTTAATCTGCCCAGCTAATAAAACGTATCACTTAACTCTGCATCAGTGGATTTTTAGAAAGCAAAAATCAATTTTCACAAAAAAAGTGATTTCTATCTGCAGCTAATAGGATTTTCTAAAATTAAAGAAAAACAAATCACCTTTCATGTACACGTGGGAACTGGGGGGGATTGGGGATTCTGTACAATGTATGCGGCCAAAACACCTCCGTAAATGTAATGTTTAATAGACAACACCTAATGGATTTTCAATCCTGTATCAAATTATCTTGAAATACAGAGAGAAATTCATGAAAAAAAAAAAACTTTTTTTTTAACGTTTACATGTTCTTATTATGGGCATCTATGAAGTGTATAAAAAGCAAAAAAATATGTATTTTATAGATCACAAAAGTTACTGTGCATAATTGCTTTTTGACCACTAGAGGGCAGACTGTTTGCAGTTCATGTAATGTTAACTAGCCTGAAGCTGTATGCCCTCCTGCTGCAAAGCTAATGTTAGCTCTTTTTTCATATCTAAATGGAAAATGCAATAAAATTGTATGAAATGTTACATAGTTATATAGGTTGAAAAAAGACACACGTCCATCAAGTTCAACCTGTGTGTGTGTGCTTTTAAAATAAAATGAATTGAAAGTGTAAATGTTATATCTAAAAACATACAGATTGTATATCCAGTGTTCATTCATTCATTAGATTTTTTTATAAGAGCATTGAAATATACACATATATATAATATATATATATATATATATATATATATATATATATATATATATATATATATATATATATATATATAATGTGTAAAAATTGTGGTGATACTGCGCTGTCAAAAAACGACAAATAATAAATGCTGCAACTTCAAATGTGAGACACACACAAAATAAGCCTAAGTAAAGAAAACAAGCTGCGCAAAATAAAGTGATCGTTCAATCAGAAAAAAAAAAACACAAATCGCATAAAAAATTTAAATCGCTGTGCTATTGATGTGTTGAGATCACTGTAACAAATAAGTTGCCCTATTTGCATCACATTCTAATATATCCCAGTGAAAAGGGGTAACCAAATCACAGTCCTATTTTCAAAAGTAAAAAACGCATCAGATGGTGATTCAATAGCTGGAAATTGACTGCTCTCCTGCAGGTGAAATGGTGACATCAAACCACAAGGAACCACAGAACAGTGATGAGATAGAAAGGAAATCCTCCACCTTCCAAACAAACTGCCTCTTACCGAAAGGAAACATCCCAGCCAGAGATCTTCTGTTGGCGTGTGGCTTTCTAACCCAGCCTGGGGGTCTATGTCACAGGATATCGTCTCACTGGTATCCAATGAATCTCCCACCGCTCACAGATGGTCAGATGTAATTACAGCCAAGTGAGGAAGGAAAGAAGGCGTAATCCAGTAAAACATTTTAATGTAAAAAATAAAATAAAATCGCACTTACAATAAGAAGATAAAAATCGCATGTGAAAATTAGTAGCTGGCCGGCTAACACAGCCCGTTCACTCTGGGACTCTGTATGTAGTGATGACGTCAGCACGCTGCTTCACCCTACGTTGTTTCGTCACAATTGACTTCGTCCTGGGTACGAGCGGCATGCTGACTCACCGCTATTTATATCTCTTTTACATAGATGGGACCGCCCCCACCTGAGCTCCCAGTATCCCTGAAGCTAAAGTAGCCATATTGGATAAGGGAAAAAGCCTTATGTTACTATGAGTGAAAAGGATTGAGCACGTCCTCCCAAACCTCTCTTATGGCTAAGGCACCAATCATTGCTATAAATTACATAAGAATAAAAGCTTTACTCACATGTGATTGTAAGATTTTACTACTTGCTGATTAAAATCTGCTAGGCATGTTCACAGTAAAGTCCACATATCAGCTAATCACGTGATAGGTCACATTATAGGTCACATGACGCTGAGGTCCCGCCCAGAGAGGTACATTCTCCTGTCACAGATGTCCCCATATTATAAATGGGCAAAACTGCCCTTACAAGTACATTTAAAATGTAACGTGATAAACCTCCAATGGGGAGTGGAACTAAACTGCTTGTAAGTTCAAAAGTCATGGAGTGAGAGAGTTCATTAAAAATATGTGACTCCATGTCTCAAAAAGGTTCCATATTAGTATCTTCTCAATACCCGATGTATGGATTAATGTGAAAAGAGAAAATGCCGTCCCTCAAAGATGTGTCTAATATCTCTTAGATTAAGAGAGTAACCTTAACATAACTGAATTTTTGTACAAATTATTTAAAATTAATAAATATATATGCTGTACTGAGCTTTTTAAAGCTGCAGGGTGCAAGAGACCTAACAAAGTAAAGCCAAACTATAGCTAACACTCATCAGGCAGTTACAGTTACAGGCGGTTTGTCAGATGAAAAAAGACCGATGGACCGTTTTCATCGGAAAAACCGGTCGTGTGTGGGCCCTATCGGTCTTTTTTCCATCGGTGTAAAAAAATAGAACATGTTTTAATTTTTTCCTATGGATAAAAAAAAACGATAGGAAATTCCGATTGTCTGTGTGGAACTCCCTCGGAGAAAAATCCACGCATTCTCAGAATCAAGTCGACGCATGCTCGGAAGCATTGAAGCATTGTCGGAATTTAGTCTTACAGTGTGTATGCAAGACTGATGAAAGTCAGCCTCATCAGATATCCGACAAAGAAAACCATCGGATTCGATTCCATCAGAAATCCAATCATGTGTACAGGGCATTAAAGTTTTTTCTTGCTAAGATAAAGATTTTATATAAGAGTAGTTCTACTTTTGTTAAAAAAAAAAAAAAAAAAATTCCCCTCTGGGTGATCAATGTACATTACAAGGATTTTCACAAACTTTGTTGCAGAGTCTTAACTTTTGTTAGGCCACTTCTCAATAGCTTCCTCTAACACTACACCAGCACTTCCGGAAGTGTTTACAACAGGTAAATTAGAAGTGTTGATGTAGTGTTATGCCACGTACACACTCTCACCATCGGATATTTGCTGTCGGACAACAAAAATTTGAGAGCTGGATCTCAAATTTTCCCACAACAAAATGCGTTCTCGTAAATTCCGAGCGTGTGTAGACAATTCCGACATAGAGATATTAACCACTTGCCGACTGTCTAACGCACATATACGTTGGCAGAATGGCACAGGTAGGCAAAGCAACGTACAGGTATGTTGCTTTGAATCTGTCGTCTAGTGTGCGGAGCGCCCGCCGCAAGCTCCAAGACCATGCTCACCGGACCCCATGTCCGCCGGTGTCCCGCAATCATGTCACAGAGGGCAGATCGGGGGGGGGATGCCATCTCCCTGTTCTGCCTAGGGATAGGACACTGATCTTCTGCACCCTGTCACTGGGAGCAGTGATCGGTATCATGTCACTGGTAGCCCAGCCCCCTCGCAGTTAGAATCACTCCCTAGGACACACTTAACCCCTTCCCTGCCAGTGTAATTTACACAGTAATCAATGCATTTTTATAGCACTGGTCACAAAACAGCGTCAAAAGTGTCCGATGTGTCCACTGCAATATCGCAGTCATGATAAAAATCGCAGATCGCCGCCATTACTAGTAAAACAATTATAATAATAACATTAAAAATGCCATAAAACTATTCCCTATTTTGTAGACGCTATAACTTTTATGCAAGTCAATCAATATACGCTTATTATGATTTTTTTTAACAAAAATACGTAGAATACATATCGGCCTAAACTGAGGGAAAAAAATGTTTTATATATTTTTGGGGATATTTATTATAGCAAAAAGTAAAACAAATATTGCTTTTTCTTTTTCCAAATTGACGCTAATTAAAACCGCCGAGGTGATCAAATACCACCAAAAGAAAGCTCTATTTGTGGGAAAAAAAGGACGTCAATTTGTTTGGGAGCCACGTCGCACGGGCCGCGCAATCGTCAGCTAAAGCGACGCAGTGCCGTATCGCAAAAAGTGGCCTGGTCATTTGGCAGCCAAATCCTCCGGGGGTGAAATGGTTAAAAGAATACTCACTTTAATGATTTGACGTGGTCATGCATTGAGATAAAAAAAAAAAAAAACTTCTGACTTTAGAACCACTTTACTATTTGGTTCTTTGGTTCATTCACCCTGTTGTGTGTAATGACAACTGACCCTGGTGTATGCTAACTTTTGTTACAATTACAATTCTTCTAGAGCACATGTGCCTCCAGGCCATTTCATGTGTCCCCTGCAGTTGGGGCTCCCCATCATGTCTCAGCAGTCAACAGCAGACAGGAGGACAGAACTTCTTTGACAGATCCTAAGCTTCTCTGTGCAGATGAGAAGAGGCTCATCTTTGAACCCACCACCCCCACTCCGGGAGTCAGCAACAGAGAGGATAATACAACTCTTCTTAGGCCGCGTACACACGATCGAATCTATCTGCTGGAAACGGTCTGACAGACCGTCTCAGCAGACAGATTCGATCGTGTGTACGGGCGAGCCGACGGATTTTCACAGCAGACAGATTTTAAAGCATGCTTTAAAATCTGTCTGCTGGGAACCCGTCGGATCGATATGTCTGCTGGTTAGTACACTACTCCTGTCGATGCCACTCCATTTTCTACTCCCACTGGCCACAGCCCGGCTCCCTAAAGTTTGAAGGACCATAAACTGGCCCTTTGTTTCAAAAGTTTGGAGAGGGTCTTAAAGGGGCATTAAATACCAGAATTGCATTACATACAGTGTGCAGAGTTCATACAGTCACTTGAACACAGAATTCTGTGTTCACAAGTGAGGTGGTGAAAGGTGGTGGAACTGAGTTCCCCCAGTGTTTTATGTCTATGCTTGTTTTGTTTCCGGAAAATCTTCATAAATGGAGTGAAGATGATACAATTGCTGTTCATTTCTTGCTGCGTTTTCTTTTTTTTTAAATCACAGAAGCTGTTAAACAACGGTAGTGACTAAATGCAAGTAATACAGACTGCCACTTAGGGAAGAATCTACAAAATGATTTGAAATACATTATACATAAAATTATGTTACTACCAGAAGCTTTATTTTAGAAATCATTGAAAGGTGGATATTGCAGTCATTTAGGCTAGTTGCTGACAATTTGCTGTATTTCCCTTTGAGACTGTAGAGCACACTTAGGTTAGGAATCTATTGCTGCCACCGACTGGGCAAGATTGGAAGTGCACATCTTCTTTGGTTATTGAGAAACCAGAGAAGCCCTTAGGCAATGTAAATAAGATAACTCATTGATTTCTATCAAGGCACACTTAGTGAGAACGGAGCACAGTATAAGCTAATGAAGGGGAACAGTGTTTTTCTTAACATACTGTAAATGAATTTTAAATATACACACTAGATAGATAGATAGATAGATAGATAGATAGATAGATAGATAGATAGATAGATAGATGGATAGATAGATATACACACACAGGGTTATTTACTAAAGGCAAAGCCACTTTGCACTACAAGTGCAGAGTACACTTGAAATTGCACTGAAATCTACCCCTCAGATTTACAGCGACTGCACTTCCAAGTTTGTAGTGCAAAGTGGCTTTGCCTTTAGTTAATAACCCTGTATGTATATATATATATATATATATATATATATATATACATTTATATATATATATATATATGTGTGTGTGTGTGTATATGCATGTATATATATATATATATATATATATATATACACATGCATATACACACATACATACATACAGATGGGGTTATTTACTAAAGGCAAAGCCACTTTGCACTACAGGTGCAAAGTGCACTTGAAATTGCACTGAAAGTGCACTTGTATATCTGAGGTGTAGATCTGAAACGAGGGAAAGCTCTGCTGATTTTATCATCCAATCACATTCAAGCTAAAATGCTGTTTTTTATTTCCCTTGCATGTCCCCCATGGATCTACAGCGACTGCACTTCCAAGTGCACTTTCAGTGCAATTTCAAGTGCACTTTGCACTTCTAGTGCAAGTGGATTTGTAAATAACCCCCACTGTTTTTAAACACCAGAAAGGAAAGGTATCATGAGAAAAATATGGGGGTTGTCACAGTCCTTTTGCAGATGCTAGTTGTCTGTCTTTGACTAGTACTATCTGAATCAATAAATCGAGGACAAATATGCATTAGCGCAGTCCGAATTTATGCTCTGCATACTTGTTATGGTGTTAAAAGAATAACCTTTAGTAATTAATATGACAACGGGTCTCCCACCTGTGATCTTGGCTCCTCCTCTTCTTCCCGCGTCTGTAAAGTGTGTCTATAAAGTCACGCTTTATAGACACATAGCAGGGCTTAGCCCCGCCTCCAACTTTCTCCCAACATTTGATTGACAGCAGCAGGAGTCAATGGCTCCTGCTGCTGTTCGAGTTCATGTGTGAGAAGTGTGAGGAGAGAAAAGATGCAGCTGTGCACGGTGCTGGATCTCTTCTCCCTTTCACTCAGGGAAGAGAGAGAACAGAGAAATATAATATTTTTTTACCTTAATACAAGGAATGCATTACCTGCTTCCCTATCGGGCCAATTTTGCCATTTCCCTACTACATGTAAAAATCCTAATTACTTTGCTAGAAAATTACTCAGAAACCCCCAAAGATTAAATGTATTTTTTTTAGCAGAGGCCATAGAGAATAAATTGGTGGGTGTAGCATTTTTTTTAATCTCATGCAGCATTTGTGCAGCGATTTTGCAAATGCAATTTTTTTGTGAAGACATACTATTAAATGAATTTTAATGAACAAAAATAATATATATAACCCAATTTTTCATAATACATAAAAGATAATGTTACGCTGAATAAAAAGATACCCAACACATCACACTTTATAATTGCGCATTGGTTGTGGAATGGCGCCAAACTACGGTACTTAAAAATCTCCATAGGCGACCCTTTAATTTTTTTTTGCAGGTTGCCAGTTTAGAGTTGCAGAAGTGGCCTAGTGCTAGAATTGTTGCTCTCATTATAACGTTTGCTTCGATACTTCACGTGTGATGCAAACACAGTTTACATATGGGGGTGCAACCTGCACATGCGTTTGCTTATGCGCGCGAGCACTAGGGGACAGGGCTTTAAAAATGTTTTTTTTTTTACACTGTCCCTTTAATTTTATCACTGTTATTCTTATTACAAGAAATATAAACATTACGTGTGATAGAAATAAGGAATGACAGGTCCTCCTTATGGAGACCCCCAAATCTCTCCTGTACCCTGGAAAGCATGAAATAAAAAAAAAATAGACATTGATCTCTGCTTTACATAACAAAAGTCAGTGCCAAAACCCGGCCTCCCAGAACCTTAGAGATGGTAGGGACTATTTAGTAACCCGTCAGAAGTGCCAGATTTCATACCAGGCTCCCCGATCACATGGGGTTAGAGCTCCCCTCCTGCTGCCTATGAAAGCAATCCCCAGTGTCTAATCAGCCGCAAGGATGGCTTTTAAAAAAAAAAAAAGGAAATTTCTGGTTGAAAAAAATGTAATACCGGGATGATGCCTGTAGCTGCAAGTGCCCCAGGAAGAAACCATGTGTGACGAAACATGTCAGGCGAAGCTACGCACTGACTCCATCGCGCCCCACGTGACCCCTGAACTGCGGTAGATAGATTTAGGTTTTCCGGCAGACACTTTTATCCTATGCACGATTGTTTTTTTATCTACTGTAAGTAGCCATTTGGCCTTTTTTTTTCAATAAAAGTTACATAAACATATAAATATATCACACTATTGGAGCTCTCTTTTATATGGTCCACCTCCTGTTCTTGGCTGGCTTGGATATCCCTCTGTGAAGGGGATTACATCGGAGGATCCACCTTACCTTTAGAGTGTCCCAGAGGCTTTCTGGATTCCAATACCCTACCCTGGTTGTTCTGCCCGATTGCCCATTCTAGCAATAGGTGGTCCCCATCTGGCAAGAGTCCCCGATCAGTGGGTGTGGGGGTGCCACAGAAGGCTCAGCATGACGTTTTGGTGGTGATATATCTGTTTAATCTACTCTTGAACTTTTATATATCATCCATAAGGATTCACTCCTTGCACAGACTTTGAATTGTTTATTTTATTGTTTTCTGCACTTGAAAGTAGGGTTGTCCCAATACCACTTTTTTTAAGACCGAGTACAAGTACCAATACTTTTTTTCAAGTACTCGCTGTTACCGATTACCGACTTTTTTTAAATGTCATGTGACAGTTTCTTAAAGCACAATACAGATTAGGTGGCACTGATATGCAGCACTGATAGATGGCTGACTGGCACTGGCAGGTGGCACTAACAGACGGCTGGCACTGGCAGGTGGCACTGACAACTGGCTGGCACTGACGGCTGGCAGGCACTGGCAGGTGGCACTGACGGCTGGTGGGCACTGGCAGGTGCCACTGATGGCTGGTGGGCACTGATAGGTGACATTTATGGGCACTGATGGGCAGGCAATAAAATGTCAATAGGGAAGGCTGCCTGCAACGCCCATCCTGGTACTCCTTGCACTCGGCCGCATAACAGCAGCAGTGGCCATCGTGTTACATCCAGCCCAAACTATATGGGCTGGGTGTAACAAGATGTCTGCTGCTGGCATACTGTGGCCGAGTGCAGGGTGTACCAAGATGGGCGTCTCTGATGGCAACATGGAGCGTCACTTCCACGACCGAATGTGGCGGCTCCGGTCGCCCTGAACTCTGCACTCCCTGCCAGCTCAACGCGCCGCCCTCCGCTCCGCTCCGCACGCCACTCTGCCAGGTATCAGCTAAGGCATCGGGAGCATTTCTGTGAGTACAAGTACTCTCGCAAATGCTCAGTATAGGTCCCGATACCGATACTAGTATCGGGACAACCCTACGTGAAAGTATTAGGATGTTGTTCATGCACTAAGTGTGTTATATCACAACTAAGATTGAGTTTATAATCATTTAAGATGAGTGTGATTTTTTGTTTCATTTACTGTACATATAATACAGAAATGCTAGACAAGTTGAGCAACAATATTCTCTGCTCAGGTTACTTGTTCTAGGTGTGCTGACACAGAGACTATTGTGTCTACTTCTGCCTCGTCACACCCAGCTACCGTGCCCTTTATGCGACTATGATGGTTGATCTCATCAATGGGATATTAGGCTAGCCAGAAGATGGGATCAAAGGGAGCGGCTTACGACAGCTGGCCTAGGGGGCAGGAATTGTAAATCTGCCACAGCTGATCCAATGGCTTTAGTTCTTTGAGTCATTGGCTTTGATGATGTATAAAGAATTCTAACAGGTTGTCGTCCCCCCCCCCCCAACTGTCATCTGCTGTATGACAAAATCTGTGCCTCACAAGTATTAAGACTAGGTAGGCAACATTCAGCGTTCTTACATTTTTTCAGTGACAGGTATATTTTAGGTGCTCAATATTTTAACTGAATAAAAATAAAAGTACATGAAGAGATGTATAAAAAAAGTCAACCTTTCTTTTTTTTTAACTCAATTTTTATTGTAAAATTTATAAATTGAATAGGGTACAAAGCAAACATTAAGGAACATATGGTTATACAGGTGATCAAGATGTTACATCAATGGAAGGTCTACATAGAGTTGGGAGTCAAATGCCTGGAAGTTCGTTCATGGGAGATAAGCATTTAGGGTGTTTGAGCCAAAGTTCCCAATTCTTCTGGAATTTAGGAAGTTGTAGGTGGGCTTTGGCATACATAAATTCCACTAGGCAATGGTTGTTCAGGAGGGCAATTATTTCCGAGCTAGAGGGGGAGGGGTCGGGGGATTTCCAACTTTTGGCAATAGCCAATCATGTAGCGATTAGTACATGGGAGATGACTGTATAGGGAGAACAAGGCCATAGTTCCATATGTGGGCCTAGTAGTACCGTTTGCGGTGTTAAAGGATCCAGTAGAATGGAGAGGATGAGTTTGGAGTGCATAGGCCATAAAGTGGTAAGGATTGGGCATTCCCACCATATGTGAAGTGGGGTTCCAGCAGAGATTAGTTGAGGTTGGGAAGATATGGGCAAGTGTGGTTGGAGTGAGGTACCAGTTGTGAAATAACTTTTGTACAGTTTCCCAGTGGAGTAGACATCTGGAGATTTTAGAGGTGCCTGTGGTGAGCGACGCCATTGTTGTGGAGTGTAGGAACAGTGTAGCTTTTGCTCCCATTTTAGCATCGTTGGTGACTTTGAGATGTGGCAGGTATCTGTGAGAAGTTTGAAGAAAAATGAGATTCCGCATAGGTGGGGTGTTTTGAAGCTAAAGAACGTTAGTATATGCCATGATAGTAGGTCTTCAGACAATTGTACCTTAGAGAGTATTAAGCGCGTCTTGAGGTATTTTAAGAAATCTGTGTCCAATGTGTTAGGTGGTTTGTAGTTTATTAAAACACATAAGAGAGGGACCATGGTAAAGATTTTCGACAGTGGAGATGCCTGTTCTGATCCAGTCAGAGAAGTTGATATTGGGTGTGAGAATGTGGAGGGTTTCCACTGGTACATGTTTGAGTAGCCACAGCGGCACACCTTTAGAGGTTTGTATGGTGGCTTTCCATATGCAGATTGTAGCATTAATAGTGTCAAGGTATGAGTGAGTCTCTTGATGTTGCAGAAGAAGTGCGCAAAGGGTCAATTTGAGATGGGATCTTAGTGCTGTGGTTTCTATTTGAAACCAAGTGGTTGGTTGTGTAGGGTTCCACCAGATTTTGGCTTGGTTGAGTATGGTAGCTTTGTAGTAAGCTATTAAGTCCGGTGCTCCCATCCCTCCAGAAGGGATTGGCTTTTGAGACGGAATCATTTTCTGCCCCATATGAAGGTGGTTATAATAGACTGTAGTTGCAACAGTTGTTTGAGAAAGGATATCGGCAATGTTCGGAAGGTATATAAAAGGCATGTGGTAGCAAATACATTTTGGCGAGTGCGATTCTGCCTGCCCAAGAGGCAGTGGTATGTAGGAGGTCTTGCACAGTTTTCTGGAGTTGGGTAAAGTTGATAGAATGTAGGTGGGATGAGGGTGCAGTTAGTTGTATGCCTAGGTACGTGAGGATGGAGTTAGGGGCCCATGAGAAAGACGCAAGGTTGGCGATATCAGTTTTGATGTGTTCTCTAATCTTATACCGAGTATGCTAGATTTTGAAAAGTTTATTTTATATAGGGAGGCCTTGCTGAATGAGTCTAAGGTGCAGTGGAGTGCAGGGAGTGAGGTGATGGGGTCAGTGATGACGTCGTCAGCATATAGGCCTATTTTGTGAGAGGCATCTGTGATCGGAATCCCTGATATAAGTGGGTTGTCTCTAATTGATTGGGCTAGGGATTCCATGATGAGGGTGAAGATCAAGGGTGATAGTGGACACCCTTGACGTGTCCCATTAGAAATGTGGAAGGGGTCTGAGAGCAGTCCAGAGGTCATTAATCTGGCACTGGGTGATGAGTAGAGGTAGAGTATACCTTGCAGGATGGTCTCAGAAAAGCAGAATTTCCATAGAACTGCCTGCAAGTAGGACCATTCCACCCTATCAAACGCCTTCTCCGCTACGGTGGACATGAGCAGAGAAGGCGTTCAATGGTGTTTTACCCATTGTAGCAGGTCTATAAACCTTCGAGTACCATCCGATGCTTGTTGGACAGCCACAAAACCCACCTGGTCAATATGTGGAAGTTGTGGGATAATATTGGAAAGTCGCGTTGCCAAGATCTTGGTGTCGGTGTTTAGCAGGGAGATAGGTGTGTAGCTGGCAGGTTCATCGGTTGGTTTGCCCAGCTTTGGAATAGGTGAGGAGTTTAGAGAAAGTTTTGTAGTACTCGTTGCTGAACCCGTCAGGGCCTGGGGCTTTATGAAGTGGTAGGGTGGTAATGGCTGTTTTTACTTCCACAAGGGAGAACAGTGAGGACACTGGTATACCTGGTCCTGTGAGAGACATATGTCATTAAGGAAGTTAGTTATTTCAGTAGGGGATGGGAGTGGGGGAAGGTTGGAGCTGGTAAGGTTGTACAGTTTAGAGTAGTATAGACTAAATTGATCCGCAATGTCTTTAGGATTGGTGTGTTATGTGCCACGCTGGTCAGTAAGGTACAGTATTTTAGTTTGTATAAGTCTGCATTTAAGTTGTTTAGCTAGGTACGCCCCAGGTTTGTTGTGTTGCGAGCAGAATTGTAGGCGGAGATGCTTAAAGGTGGTAGTCATAATTTATGTGGAGGTGGTCACTCAGGGCCTGCCTAGCTGTATGGGGTTGGGGTTTGTTGGCTCGTTCGGGTATGCAGATTTGTTCTAGGAGTTTGTCTGTGGTGGCATTGTATTGTTTTTTCTCTTGGGCTGCTAACCTAATTAGGAGGCCTCTGTCGCAGGCCTTATGGCTGTTCCATAATATGGTGTCTACCGAATTGTTATTGTTTGTGAAGTACTGTTGCAACTGGAAAGTTTTTTTTTGTGTAGCCCTTTATTAGCAACTAAAATAGAAGGTATTTGTTGTACAACACTGGTAATAACCAACCATACATGGGTTGTATTATATTCTAATACAGGATAAAGGATAATTTATAAATGCATTTTTTTATTTTTTTATTAAAAAGCTTCCACCCTTTATTCTTGTTATAATTCCGTTTCGTTTTACAACTTGCAAAACTATTCTGAAAGCTGAGTACATGTGCACATATCTGCAAACAGTGCAAATTTAGGTTATGGTAAAAGGCTAACTTATTCCATGTAACTAACATTGTATAATCTTCTGCCACCACCTGCCATTAGTCTTCAAGGTTACAAACAGTTTGACACAACTTCTGATACTATAACCAAGAAAGCAACTCTTGCTTTGAATGGAAGGAAGCAAAGTAAATCATGATAGGACTACACCTAAAAAGAAAGGAAACGTATGTGTGTGTGTGTGGGGATACAAACTGGGTTGAGCTTCCTCTTAATCCCCAGAGCAGCGTTGTGCAACTGCTTGGCTATGACCCCATGGACAGAAAAGAAAACGTTGTGTCAACATGTTTCGAGGTGGCATCCCTGAGAGCTCATTGCTTCAATGCACCACAAGTGCTCCAGCAGCATAACTCACTGAACTGTCCTGCCAGCTTCGGCACTGGCTAGATTGAGCATAGTTCAAAAACGAGAAGCTCATGTTAACTCCATTCCTTCGGAGCTCTGTTGCAGCGTTTAATAACACCCCAATGGGGTGTCTTCCACATATAATATTATGATACTTCTTCAAGTAATTACTAAATGGCACAGGATCTAGTTGTTCATACCCATTCTGTCTAAGTTTTCAATTGATCTATATATTTCTCCTTGAGATTCATCATAATATGTATAACGAAATCGCTGACCCCAGTGGCAAAAATCTGAAGAAATTACAAAAAGATTTGAAGGATCTGCTAAATATTTGCTAAAAAGTTTTCCAAATTCTTGTTCCTTTGATTCACTAAGAGCTCCGACCAACACAGGAACAATGGTAAACTCATCCTTATGGCTTTCCATTGCTTTAGCAGTGTAAGGTAGATGCATTTCAATGCTATGCTCATCTTCATCCGTTTGCATTGACATTCGCTCAAACATCCCAGTCTTCCACAAATCTCCGTAAACTTTCTGATCAATATGGAGATCATAGAGGGGTGTTCTATATATATCCACAGTGGAAAGTGCACATCTAGAAAAAGCCACATGGTGAGAAGGACCGAGAATGAATACTCTTCACGTAATGGAAGGGTCTACTTGCTTGTAGGCATGAGCAGCACAGGATCCACAGTAGGTATATCCAGCATGAGGTGCAATAATGGCTCTTGCAGGTCTTTTTGAAGTTTGTGCTTGGGACAGCCAACCTTCCAACTGGGCACTCAGCTGGGGCCCTGAGGCGGTGTACCAGCTCCCGACTTGGCTCGCATCCCTGCACAGCGCTCGGTTGGACATCTTGGTGCCGGAGCCGCCTATGTTGTGTCCCCGGGCAGTGCGGACTGAGTGTCGGGCGCTGTGTGCGATGTGAGGAGGGCTGAGCACGGCCGGGTACACAGTACAGGGAGGAGCGCTGACACTAATAACAGGAAGGCTGTGCTCCCCCGGTCACATCTAGGTTGGGGGGCTGGGGCCACATCTGTTTCCGGCCGGACACAGGGGGAGCAGTCTCCGCGGGAGACCACCAGCCTGGCCTTCTATACTGACTGCGCCCAGCTTGCTGACAGGGCGGACAGAGCGGCTCGCTCTGACTGGGGCTCAGTGAAACGTGTGGCGGGGTGAGGCCTGGCTGGAAGCGGTGCGGGACTGAAGGCCTCTCACACCGGCTAAAAGTGCTCCGACAGGGACGCAACTGGAAATAGTTTAATTGATATGGAACCGTGGTCAGACCACGTAATAAGTCCAACTTTGGTCTCCTGTACCAATTGCAGAGTATGCTTGCCAGTCAAAAAGAGATCTATCCGTGAGTATGCATTTTGTGTGCGAGAGAAGAAAGTATAATCTCTTTCAGCTCTGTGGAGGCATCGCCAGGGGTCATATAGGTCTTCAGAGTGGAGTAGGGAGGAAATAGAGGTAGATGTATAAAGTTTATGGGCAGGATTTGAAGTGTCTAGCGAGGCATCAACTATTTGGTTGACGTCACCGCAAATAACTAAAGGGGCCTTATCTGAAAGGTTCCAACTTCTTTAGTATGGTTTTGTAGAAATGGTGTTGCTTAGTATTAGGGGAGTAAATGTTAGCAATGGTAATGGTATGATTGTTGATAGCGGCATTCAAGATTATGAATCTGCCTTCTGGGTCTATTTCAGTGTGGAATGGTTGGAATGAAACCGTGGAGCATATAGCAAACATAACTTCTACTTTTTTTTCTAGTAGGAGTTAGCAAAGTAGCAGTGTGGGTACTGTTTGTGGGAGCAGGAGGGGGATTTACTGGAAGCAACGTGGGTTGCCTGTACACATAATATGTCAGAGGTAAGGTGTAACGGCTACCCAAGTAGGGAGAGGGTATCAGCCGCTGACGACGTCCTTTTCCCTGGCAAGTTGCTATATAAGTAAGTCCAGTATAAGCTCATCCACGAGATCCAGAGGGAGAGTCAGGTCCAGTTGTAAAACGAACAGAATAATATTCCCATAGCATACCCTTTTCAAGAACGAGACATGACTACGTTTTGAAGGGTCAAACATCAACAACTTTAATGAACATCTCCTGGTTTATATCTAGTTACAAGCTTGTGAGTACTCAAGGAACAATGGAACTCTCCGCCCCCTCCCTCCACAGGGGGCCCCAAGGCAGACACCCTGTCACCAGGTCAAAGAAGACACATTTCTTTCTCACATAGACTTCAATCAACCCCCAGAACAATACTCAATCACTTAAGGATAAACACAGGTCTTTCACACACAAATAGATCAATTAACCTTTGGGGATAGGCAGGTGCATGAATATTATAGATGTACAGGCAAAATACATAGTTCCGTTACACTGCTCCCCTTTTGTGGAACACTCCGGCAGACCCGGATTGATCCTTTTCGGGTCAACTTGGGGATGTCCGGTCTGCTGTTAGGGTGAAAGTTCAGTTTGCCTGGACAGTCCATCGGCATTGCCATTAAATCTGCCAGTTCGGTAGCTGATGGTGAAGGTGAATAATGGAATTCAGTTCTGGAACAGTCACTTGCTTTGCTCTCTCAATGGCTCCCAAAACCTGTTGCTGATGCTCTTGGGAGAGATAAGGCACCACCTGAGCGCAGATCCCATTTAACCTTTTGACAATTTCAGCCTGTTTGTGCATTTCAATGTTCAAGCCACGGGACATCTCATAATACATGACGTAGTGTCGTTGCATCTCCGATTTCTCACTGGCCAACTTGTCACATTCCCATTTTAGACTGTGATATTGGGCCGGATCTACAGTACATGTCGGGGCAGGTAGTCTTACCCGGGTCTCAGCAGCAAGCGAGTTGGTTCCAGCAACGCGGGTTGGGGCACAGGTAGTCACGGTGTGGACTTCAGCGGGGCACATCGGGGCGTACGCAGAAACAAGGGGGGCCAAATCATTCCCCAGTAGTACATCTGCTGGCAAATCCTTCATCACCCCCACATTCACATGTCCCGAACCCACCCCCCAATCCAGGTGAACCCGGGCAACGGGTAGCCGGAAGACGGTGCCTCCTGCTACTCTTACGGCTACGGTGTCTCCGGTGTGCTGGATCTCTGGGATGAGTTTCTTCTGTAGCAGGGTCATAGTGGCCCCAGTATCACGTAATCCATTGGCTGCCTTTCCATTGACCCAGACAGTCTGCCTGTGTTGCTGCCTGTTGTCCTGGTTAGCTGCTTGTATCGGATCTGCCTCATGCAGAACACCCCAATGTTCTACCTCCCCAACGCCGTGGGCCGCAGGCATGGATGTGTGGGGGTTCCCCCTTTCTGGCTGTCTCCATGACTGGGACTGCCTGGGTAAATTTAATGAACAGTCTGACTTTTTGTGCCCTGGTTGTTTTTGAATCAGAGCGATAGTAGCCTCGGTATCTCTTAGGCCTTGTGCTACTTGTCCATTCACCCGTACCTCCTGACGGTGATGCTGACGGTTATCTGGAGAGGCCGCTTGTATTGGGTCTGCCTCATACAAAATTCCCAGACATTCCTCAGGGCCCACCTCGGTCTCTAGGCAGTGGGCCGCAGAGGGCCGCGATGGAGTGACCTCTGTGTTGGATGTCGGACGTCTCCAGTTGTTATTTGTAGCTCTCAAAGGACAAAAACGAGCAATATGTCCCGTGTTGCTGCAGTGATGGCACGTCACCCTAGACGAATCCCGGGGATAGTTGTTGGGTTCCTGAGGACGTGGTGGTCCTGGTGGGACTGGAGCCTGAAACTCTGGGCGTGAGGTGCTGGTTGGAGTACACGGTTCTACCTTATGAGCCAGTCGTGTAGTACCCTGGCTTACTTTCCTTGTTTCCGCGTACTCATCTGCTAGCCGCGCCGCCTCGTTTAAGTTAGCGGGACGGCGATCTCGTACCCAGTCCTGTATGTTTGCGGCCAGGTCTTGGAAGAAATGTTCCATTAGGAATAGCTGCAATACTTTCTCCCCAGTGTTGGCCTTGCACCCTTGGACCCAATGGGATGCCACCCTTTGCAACTGGTTGGCCCATTCCATGTGGGAGTCCACAGCCTTCTTCTTGGATTCCCGGAAGCGACGGCGGTAGGTTTCTGGGGTTACGGCATATCGGGTTAACAGCGCCTTTTTCACTTGCTGATATTGTAAAATATCTTCTGGAGCAAGAGCCCGAAAAGCTTCATTGGCTTTGCCCGACAATTTCCCAGACAAAATAGTGACCCATTGGTCTGGTGGTACCTGGTGTAGTGAGCACTGTCTCTCAAAATCAGCCAAATATCCATCTATTTCCTCCTCACTTTCTACAAAAGCTTTAAATGCAGTGAACGGTATTTTCTTTCCTGTCGCAGCGGGTGGGGAAGTAGGAGCTGCGTGTGTAATGGGCTGTCTAGCTCTTACCAGTTCCAGTTCTTGTCCCCTCTTGGTTTGGATCTCCTCTCTTGCTTCCCGCAAAAGCTGGTTTATTAGTTCCGTGGACGTTTCTGGATACAAGGATAATCTCCGCTGTACAATATCAGTAATTACATCTTCCTTGCTGACAGGTGCTAGAGGCTCCGCTCCTTCCATGGATCCATCCATTTGGTCCAGCTCCAGTAAATCCGCTATGAGCTCCCTCCGTGGTCTGTTACTGGCACTCCTACCACGACTCTCCAATAAATCTTTTAGTGTGGATCTTTTCAGCCTGGCGTACTGGGACTCCATTCAGAACTTGCTCCTTGGATAAAAGGACCATCCCACCGCTGCCAACCAATGTAACGGCTACCCAAGTAGGGAGAGGGTATCAGCCGCTGACGACGTCCTTTTCCCTGGCAAGTTGCTATATAAGTAAGTCCAGTATAAGCTCATCCACGAGATCCAGAGGGAGAGTCAGGTCCAGTTGTAAAACGAACAGAATAATATTCCCATAGCATACCCTTTTCAAGAACGAGACATGACTACGTTTTGAAGGGTCAAACATCAACAACTTTAATGAACATCTCCTGGTTTATATCTAGTTACAAGCTTGTGAGTACTCAAGGAACAATGGAACTCTCCGCCCCCTCCCTCCACAGGGGGGCCCCAAGGCAGACACCCTGTCACCAGGTCAAAGAAGACACATTTCTTTCTCACATAGACTTCAATCAACCCCCAGAACAATACTCAATCACTTAAGGATAAACACAGGTCTTTCACACACAAATAGATCAATTAACCTTTGGGGATAGGCAGGTGCATGAATATTATAGATGTACAGGCAAAATACATAGTTCCGTTACATAAGGGTTAAAGCTTCTTTTCATAGCAAGTCCTGTTTGTAGGGGGAGTTTAGGCATTTGGCATTGATGGAGGTAAGGGCGATTGCCATTTTGAAAGGCGATTAGTAGGGGGGAGGGGTAGTATAGGGTTATCGCCATCAGGTGTTACACAAGGATGGATGTGGGTGGGGGTAGACCTATGGTTGTGTTACACAATAAGCAAAAATGTGGGTAACAGTTTAAAGTAATCAAGAGAACAGTGTTGTAGTAAGCAGAATTTGTGAGAAACAAAAAAGGTAAAACTCTGAACGCAAGAAAAATAAAATAAAAACAAACAACAAAAGGAACTACAAAGTGCTTGGCACTTTCTTTTCTCTGGGGGAAGAGTAAAGAGCATAGGTCGTAGTGCGCTCATTAGGGACAACATTGTGATGTGAGAATACTAGACTGTTACAGTAAAGGGTTCCAGGAGGCACCTGTGAGATGAGGGGAGAGGATACATAGGAAGTCTTTACCTTTGGGCATTAGGAGTCTGACGCCTGGGATCCTGGCTAAAAGTTGAGGACCGCTGGAGTAGGAGTTCAGGCGGTGATGAGGAGATTAGGCTCCAGTTTGCATGCGTTTGATTCCATCTTTAGGGGTCAAGATATTGGGGTTTTGGTGACCACCAATTTAGTAGGGAAGCTCCATTTATATGGGATGTTGTGCTTCCTGAGTGCAGTGGTGGTCTGGGAGAATTCTCTCTTTATTTTTATCCATAGCAGCGGATATGTCAGTGTACAGGGACACAGTAGAGTAAAGCCCCATACACACGGTCTGACTTTTTGACAACAAACTGCAAAATGAGCAGGTTTTCAAAAAAATCTAACCGTGTGTACACTCCATCGGACAAACTTTTTCGTTTTTCATCAGACAAAAGTTCGCTCTGCAAACGGACAAACTCTTGTGCAAAGTCCTATGTATGTACAGAAGTCCATCGGACTTGTGTCCAAAGTACAAACACGTACGCTCAGAACCAATGTTAAAATCAACCAACACGATTTTGGGAAAGTTTGCTGAAAAAGTCCTGCCGTGGGTATGCATACCAAGTTCACGGCCAACAGCCTTCAAACAAAAATCCACGGAAAAGTTTGTTTGATGTCCGACCATGTGTATAAGGCTTTTGGGTCAGGTAGTAGAAAGGAGGATCTGGCAGCCACCATGATCTTTTCTTTCATTTGGAAGAAATGGATGCGAGCTAGTATGTCTCTGTCAATGATCATATCAGTTTGGCGCAGCTGAGGAATAAGTGTGAGGAAAAGTTGTTGGATGTAGGGGATTAATTCCAGAGGTTTAACAGATTCTGATACGCCTCTAATTTTAATGTTTTTCCTCCTTGAGCGATCTTCTAAATCTGCGACTTTGGCCTGCAAATAGTTAATTTCCTCAGCGTGGTGATCATGAGCATCCCCCATCTCGTTATAGGCTGCAGTGTGCTCAGTGAGCTTTTCTTTTTTTTTTTTTTCAATGTCATCAGTGTGGTCCTCGATTTGATAAATTCTAGAGTGCAAGATGGAAATACAGAACCGCAGTTCATTAGGCATGTCATACTGCAGTGACAGCAGCATAAGTTTAAGTGTGTGTGACTGGTCAGAGGCAGGCAGTGTGGCCAGGGAGACAGAACATGGTAATGCAGGGCCTGTAGTTGCTGGAGACTCCCAGCGCTACTTTTTAAGCAGGGGAGCTTTGGCTGGAAAGAGGGCTGGTGATTAAGCAGCTCTCTTACCTCTACCAGCTGGTGAAGGGTGAGAGGATTCTGCGTCTGGGGCTGTGCTGTCCATCTCCTCAGGGTCAGCGAGGTGTTGTGGACAGCGTTTGGAGAAGGAGGGCAACATCCTAGTTCAGATGAAACCCCGACACCACTTTAGGCAGAAAGGTTGGGTGAGCACGCAACACTACTCTGTCCCTGTGGATAATTAAATATGGCTCTTTACAAGAAATAGCTGCCAATCCTGATACCCTGATAGCAGAGGATATAGCAACCAGAAAAAAACAAATTTCCTTGTCAAAAGGACCAAGGGAATGTGATGGATTGGTTCAAAGGGCTGCCTTTGAATTTAGTTGTGTCTGTGTTAACAGACAAAACTAAATTCAAAGCCCACAGGCACAAGGGAGATTTAACTGGTTGATACAAGCGCATCACCCCTTGAATAAAGGGCCGGAACAAGGCAAGCAGGCGTTGAAAAAAATACAGATAAACCCGAGACCTGACCTTTGATGGTACTCAGGACCAGCTTAATTTCCAACCCCAACTGTAGAAAAGCAAGATGTCACCAATGATATATTTCCGAGGGTGCCAACCCTTGGATTCACACCAGGAAACGTATGCCTTCCAGATTCTATAATAAATAAGCCTGGAGGCCAGCTTACTAACATTAACCAGAGTGGAGAGGACTGAATTTGAGATCCCCAACTCTTTAAGACATAGTTTCAACAGCCAAACTGTCAAATTTAGACTTTGTAAGGAAGGATAGAATACCCCAACTCTGCAAGAGCAGGTCTGGACCCAGCGGAAGGACCCATGGGTCCCCCTACTGTCATTCTCATGATCTCTGTAAACCAGGGTCTTCTGGGCCACACTGGGGCTATAAGGACCACTGGTTTTCTTTCCTCCTTGATCCTGCAAAGAAGTTGCTGCAGGAGATGAACCAGAGGGAATGCATAGATCAGTGAAAACTGATCTCAAGGGATTACCAACGCATCCGTCCCACATGTGAGAGGGTCCTTTGTCACAAAGCTGTCCAACTTCTTGTTGAACCTGGAGGCCAATAGATCCATGTCCGGGGTGCCCCACTTTTGGCATAGGGCCAGAAAGATGTCGGGATGGAGAGACTATTCCCCTGGGAATAACTGCTGGTGGCTTAAATATTCCGCCTGCCAATTCTCTAGTCCCCGAATGAAGACCGCCGATGTCCAAACCAGAATGGGGTTCACTTCCTTCTGGACAGCAAGACTTCTGGTGCCCCCTTGGTGATTGATACAAGCTACTGCTTTGGCATTGTGGGATTGTATTCTGACAGGACAATTTTGTAGCCTGAGTGATGGATATTGATGGGCAAGGTTTTTTCGGCTTCAGACAATTTCCCCTAGACTGTAGCCTCTTCTAGGACTGCTCCCCAGCCCAAAAGCCTGGCATCCGTTGTCAAAACCTTCCAGGCAACTGGGATGAAGGATTTTCCCTTCTGCTAATTTTTGGTTACTAACCACCAATTAAGGCTCTGGCACCTGATACATTGGCAAGCCTTTTTTCAACAGCCTTGAATGAAACTGGGCATAAGGAACAGCCTACCATCTTCCTTAATAATCTCATGCAAAGGCGAATGGAAAGATCTTTCCTTGCCTTGACTACCCGGACTAGGCCCCTTATAGAGTTGACCTTTGACTGGGGAAGAACTTGTGATGTACGAAAAATATATATTTAAAAATATAGGTTACAAAGTAGGTATTGTTAACCACTTAAAGCAGGGGTTCACCCTAAAACATTTTTCTAACATTACATTGTGCTCACTTTTAACAATGACAGTATGTGTTTTTTGTTCTTTTCGCTGTACATACCTTCGTACAGCTATCCCCCCCCCCCCCCCAGCTTCCGGGTAGTGAATCCCATATCCCCCGTCGCGGAGCATCACGAGTTGCCAAAAAAAGGCGAGTTGGCTATATGCGGCGCCTGCGCACCGACGTTCGGCTTCTTTTAGCAACTCGTGACGCTCTTTATGCGACGGGGGTAGCGTTTGTCATCACGTCAATCACTTGCCTGCTGGATAGGAACGCCCAGTCCCGCGGGATTCACTACTCAGAAGCCGGGGGGAAATAGCTGTACGAAGGTATGTACAGCGAAAAAAACAAAAACGCATACTGTCATTGTTAAAAGTGAGCGTAATGTTAGAAAAATGTTTTAGGGTGATCCCCGCTGTAAGGACCCCTATACGTCAGCAGAATGTCATTCGCGAGGGCGCGTGCACGTGACCTGGTCCGAAGCTCCGTGACCCGATCGCTGCCGGTGTCCCGCGATTGGTCCTGCGGAGCTGAAGAACGGGGAGAGGTGTGTGTAAACACACCTTCCTTGTTCTTCGTTGTGGCAGTGTCATTGATCGTGTGTTCCCTGTTATAGAAAAACTTGATCAATGATGTCACACATCCAGCCCCGCCCCCTAGTTAGAAACACATATGAGGTCACACTTAACCCCTTTAGTGCCCCATAGTGGTCAACTCCCAAACTGCAATTGTCATTTTCACATCAAACAATGCATTTTTATAGCATTTTTTGCTGTGAAATTGACAATGGTCCCAAATATGTGTCAAAATTGTCCGATGTGTCCGTCATAATGTTGCGGTCACAAAAAAAAAAAAAAAAAAAAAAAAGATGATCGCCGCCATTAGTAGTAAAAAAAATAAATAAAAAAAAAAATCTCCTATTTTGTAAACGCTATAAATTTTGCGCAAACCAATTGATAAGCGCTTATTGCGATTTTTTTTTAACAAACATATGTAGAAGAATACATATCGGCCTAAACCGAGAAGAAATATTTTTTATATATCTTTTTTGGGGATATTTATTTTAGCAAAAAGTAAAAAATATATATATTTTTTTTCAAACTTGTCCCTATATTTTTGTTTGTAGCGCAAAAAATAAAAACCGCAGAGGTGATCAAATACCACCAAAAGTAAGCCTATATGTGGGGAAAAAAAGAAGGACACCAATTTTGTTTGGGAGCCACATCGCACGACTGCGCAATTGTCAGTTAAAGCGAATCGCAAACACTGGCCAGGTCCTTTAACTGCATAAAGGTCCGGGTCTTAAGTGGTTAAATAATGAAAAAAGAAATAGTTCATCCTAGTCTTTTCTTGACTCCGCCCTCTGTTAGAAACACATCGCAGGACGTATCTTTGTGGCCAACAATACAGATGTGGTCAGTATACCCCTCCTTTTCCTGTGTAAAAACTGAGGAAAAGAAAGCAATTAGTACAGTTGGCTTCTGTGTCATGGGTAACCATTCTCCGTTAACCACTACCAGAACAATACGCCGCAGTTCTACTGCGGCAGGATGACTCTCCTGGGCGAATTGCAGTCATTGTACGTCGGGCGCATTCACAGCGATCTGTGTGTGCGCACGTGCCCATTTACTGGCTGGGGAGCCAATCAGCAGTTAGAAAGCATCTTCCTAAAGAACATTTAACCCTTTGACCCCTGGTGTTGACCCCTTCCCTGACAGTACTATATATACGCTAATCAGTGCATTTTTATAATCCAAAGGATAAAGGACAGCACTTTTCCATTGCAGAAAT